>JACXGK010002253.1:32065-49828 GCA_016801125.1 Novumbra hubbsi | reverse complement strand
GATGCACCTCCTTCGTCTTGACCCTACTCGGCACGGACTGCTCCAACCATTACAGGGGGGGCAAAACATAATATCGAAAAACCACTATAGAGTCAGCCCCAACTGGGCTAAGGTAGGCAAGTCCACCCCGCTTATGGAAGCATACAGTTCCCAACCAAGACTCAGGAACAAAACACGTTCAGACAGTGTTGAACAACTGGTCTTGGTTCAGCCATCCGTTTGTGTTGACTCCTTTCCCCAGCCACTCATCCTGATAGGCTAACCCCTAAAAACCCCAGCATGTGAATGGTGTCATGGCTTAGTAGACCACCTTTGAAAAGGTGTGAGGTGACAGAGACACCAAAAATAAGGAGTAGACACTTGTAGGTGAAGTGTAATCTCTGGGACATTTTATGATGGGAATAATTGCTACATTTAGGCACACATCCTTGAGTGGGGGACATTGACTGTAATAGCTGGTAACTTTGAGATATACGTATTGTGTACCCGTAGATCTAGAATGGCTTGTAAGAACTGACTGTACCAGCTAGGTTACTGGGCCTTTGACATTGAAAAAACTTGAATTGTCCCTTTCTGAAGGAGAGAGAATATTTTTTATTTAGCGCGATGACGATCGGAGACTCAGGGCCAAGCTGTGATTATATCATAATCCGAAGGGCAAGGCTTCCAACACACTTAAGCCCTAATTGGCCTTAAATGGTGTGATTGTAGAGTGTGTTCAGGACACGAATGCAGTACAGATCCCATAGTGTGTCGCACCAAATGATTGACTGAAAAGGAACATGTCAGCTGACATGACAGAGAAATACAATACCATTTAAAAGTTTGACATTACTTAGAAATGTTCTTGTTTTCTAATTGAACACAAATATTTGTCCATTAAAATAAAAATATCAAATCCATCAGAAATACAGTATAAACATTGCTGATGTTGTAAATGACTATTGTAGCTGGAATCTGACAAATTATAGGCGTACACAGGCCCATTATCAGCAACTATCAGTTCTGTTTTATAATGCCCCGTTGCGTTTGATAATTCATATTTATCAATTTAAAAGCCGAATTGAATATTAGAAAGCCCTTTTGAAATTGTTAGCACAGCCGAAAACTGTCCTTCTTTGGACAAGTTGAGTATCTTCAGCATCAACAATTGTGGCTCAAAACGATCAGAATCAAATAACTTTCTTCTGAATCTTCTTGTTCTGAGAAATAAAGGAGTTATTGCAAGCAAGAAATTGCCAAGAATCTGAAGATCTCGTACAATGCTGTGTACTACTCCCATCCCAGAACAGTCTGCTGTTATACGGTCTACAATGCAGTGGCCAGCATAGTGACTGGATCTCAACTCTATTGACGTGTGGTGGGAGCAGCTTCACCGTATGGTACATAAAAAGTGCCCTTGAAATAAATTCAAGTGGTTGGAGGGACTTCAGGAAGGATGTAGTAAAATCTCTTCTGATTACCTCAACAACTTGACAACTAAAATGCCTATGGTCTGCAAGGCTGTAATTGATTCTTTGATGAAAGCAAACGTCTGAAGGACACAATCATTGTTTAAACTACAGTGGGGAGAACAAGTATTTGATACACTACGGAATCTGAAAAAAAAAATCTGAAAATCACATTGTATGATTTTTAAGTAATTAATTTGCGTTTTATTGCATGACGTAAGTATTTGATCACCTACCAACCAGTAAGAATTCCGGCACTCACCGACCTGTTAGTATTTCTGTAAGAAGCCCTCCTGTTCTCCACTCATTACCTGTATTTACTGCACCTGTTTGAACTTGTTACCTGTATAAAAGACACCTGTCCACACACTCAATCAAACAAAGAGCTGTCTAAGGACATCAGGGATGAAATAGTAGACCTGCATAAGGCTGGGATGGGCTACAGGAAAATAGGCAAGCAGCTTGGTGAGAAGGCAACAACTGTTAGTGCAATTATTAGAAAATTGAAGAAGTACAAGATGACGGTCAATCACCCTCGGTCTGGGGCTCCATGCAAGATCTCACCTCATGGGGCATCAATGATCATGAGGAAGGTGAGGGGTCAGCCCAGAACTACACGTGACCTGAAGAGAGTTGGGACCACAGTCTCAAAGAAAACCATTAGTAACACACTACGCCGTCATGGATTAAAATCTTGCAGCGCACGCAAGGTCCCCCTGCTCAAGCCAGCGCATGTCCAGGCCCGTCTGAAGTTTGCCAATGACTATCTGGATGATCCAGAGGAGGAATGGGAGAAGGTCATGTGGTCTGATGAGACAAAAATAGAGCTTTTTGGTCTAAACTCCACTCGCTGTGTTTGGAAGAAGAAGGATGAGTTTAACCCCAAGAACACCATTCCAGCCGTGAAGCATGGAGGTGGAAACATCATTCTTTGGGGATGCTTTTCTGCAGGGGACAGGACGACTGCACCGCATTGAGGGGAGGATGGATAGGGCCATGTATCGCGAGATCTTGGCCAACAACCTCCTTCCCTCAGTAAGAGCAGGAAAGTTGGGTCTTCCAGCATGGCAACGACCCGAAACACACAGCCAGGGCAACTAAGGAGTGGCTCCATAAGAAGCCTCTCAAGGTCCTGGAGTGACCTGACCAGTCTCCAGACCTGAACCCAATAGAAAATCTTTGGAGGGAGCTGAAAGTCCGTATTGCCCAGCAACAGCCCTGAAACCTGAAGGATCTGGAGAAGTTCTGTATGGAGGAGTGGGCCAAAATCCCTGCTGCAGTGTGTGCAAACCTGGTCAAGAACTACAGGAAACGTATGATCTCTGTAATTGCAAACAAAGGTTTCTGTACCAAATATTATTATTATTTCTGATGTATCAAATACTTATGTCATGCAATAAAATGCTAATTAATTACTTAAAAATCATTCAATGTGATTTTCTGGATTTTTTTCTGAATTACAGACCTCTACATGCTTTGTAAGTAGGAAAACCTACAAAATCGGCAGTGTATTAAATACATGTTCTCCCCACTGAACATACAGCCAAGTAAAAAAATTAGGACATCCTGATAAAATATTTAATTACTTAAATAAAAATTATTACATCAATATTTTTATCTTCTTTCAAATAATATCTATAGATGAAGGTAAAGTAAACAAACCAAAAACAATGACATGATATAATTCATTTAATAAAAGATGTACATGGTGTAGTTCCCTACTTAAAAATAAAATAAAAATTAGAACACCCTATGCCCTAAAAGCTGGTATTGCCCCGTTTGGCAGTAATAACCTCAATAAGACGTTTCTCTGATAGACTGGGAGAACATTTTTCCCACTCGTATTTGAGGGGTTTCTTACATGCACACCCGTTTAAATTCACCCCACAGCATCTCAACAGAATTAATATCCGGGCTTCAACTTGGCCATTCCCTCATTATATTTAACCTTGTCTATTAATATATTTCCTAATCATTTTGCTATATTTTCTATTCAAACAAATTTCATGCATGTTTTCATAGAAAGCAAGGACATATCTAAGTGACCCCAAACTTGAGTGGTAGGGCACATACCCATAGAAACAGACAAGCCAACAACCAGAGGTTAACCATGATGAGATCTGAAGCGTTAAACCAGGGCAACCACACACCAAGGGATCAGAGAGCTCCCTACGGGGTCACCCAGCAGGGCAGAGGGACAGGTAGTGGAGGTGACAGTGGGCTGGTGCTTTTAGCCCAACTGATCTAGCTGCTTTGAAGACTCTGAAGCACGGGGCTCCCATCTTCATCAAATGCATATTTCAGTGTTCATTTAAAAAAGTGCATTTGTTTAATTGCCTGTGACGCTTCATAGTGAAACATAATGAAAGCCCATCTGTGGCATTCCTCTCTTATGTGATCCTCTCTTCCTCCATCTGCCCTACCCATCCTTGCATTCTTCCTGCAATCTAGACCAAGCAAAGTCAGCAATAACGAATAAGGCATACCCATCAAAAACATGTTTAAAAATGCTTTGCTAAACGTTAGCTTACAGCTCACCTGACTCTATAGTTCCTGCACCTCTACCTACCTTAGAGTTCTTGTCTAAACACATTGAAAAACAGAGGGTAGTTTAATTGAATTGCTTGACCCGTAATAACAATAAATCTGATTTTATATTATAAAATAAATAATTTTATATTTTCAAACAGGTAGACTGACCAAAAGACAACAATTAGTTTCTCTCTCCTTTAACCATACCCCATTGGCCTAAACGTAACCCTAATCCTAACATAAGCCTTGAATAATGTAACATCATGCCTAACCCTAACCCTAACCCTAAAAAGCCTTACCCAAACCATTAATGGCTAAACCTAAAACGAGCTCCAATCCTAACACAATACCCTTTACCCAAGTTTCTGCAAAACCTAACACAAAAGCTGAAACTAACCCATGACAAAAACCTTGTTGGGACCGTCTGGTCAGATTTTACTGTTTTGTGGGTTCCCAACATGTACACAGATGCCCCAATATGTTTACTTGGATTACACACATAGATCTTCTAGCCTAGAAGTGGTGCTGACGCCTTAGGGTCAGTGGTGCTGACGCCTTAGGGTCAGTGGTGCTGACGCCTTAGGGTCAGTGGTGCTGACGGTCATTTTGTGTTAATGAAGCAGTTTTTCTGTGCCTTGGTCTCTCTCTCCGTCTCTACATCTTTTTCTCTCTCCGTCCACATCTCTTGTCTTTATTTAATATATTAATTTCACAAATGTGTTAATGGGATGAATAAGCAGGTCTTTGTTCCCAAAGTGAAGTGATACATAAACAACTCATGAACACATCACTGAGAACAACAATTGGATATCCAAAAACAACAGTAAGAAGACAACAACAATATATATATAGATACATATATATATACTCATGTTAACGTAAAAAAAAATTAGGACACCCCATAAAATAAGGAGTTATTTTTTAACAAATATGGATATTGTTTTGGTAGTGTAATTGAACCAAAAACAATGAATTTTTTTTCATTAATCATTAATTAACAAAACATTTACAAAGATGCCATTTCCTGTAATAAAGACAATGTGCCAATAAAACACAGGAGTGACGTATGCTGTTAATGGCCCTCTGAATGCCTATGCAGATATTCCATTGAAAATCATCAGGTTTTCAGGATTCAATAGCCATTTAAAACGTTTTTTTCGATAGTTTTGTCTCAATTCTCAATTGAGTTTTTGTTTCTAAACAATTAGATTACATTTCTGAATAATTCATTACTTTCTCACACCAGATTAAAATGTATTATTCATTTAAGCAAATTGCATGTGTTTTAGCATGTGTGCAAAAAAGAGATGTCAATTGTCTGCAATAAGGCACAATACTTAGTTGATTCTCAGTGAAATTGTTATACTCTTCACAACTTCCAAACATTCTTTCATTGTGTGTGAGATTACATGCAAAATGATGATTTAAATGATCATACATACATGTATATTCCATAAATATCTATGAAATCGAATGTATGTAATGTCTGCTAAATTGGAAATGTACCTGCCAGGTGACTAAAGTAATGAAATAAGAACGGCCAGGATTTTTCCTACAGTGCACCGCAAAGGGAAGACATTAGATGTGATGTTGACCAAAATGTCTTTCCAGGCCAACAAGAGCCACAGGATTTCCACCAGGAAGAGGGAAACTGGTGGTGTGCTGTTAACCAATTGTTGTGATTTTACAGAACTACTGCATTTGTTTTTTATTGTTGCTGCATTTTTTGTTTTCTTGGATGTAATTCTGTGGCAGATTCAACTCACTATATATGACTTTCTATGTACAAATTGACATGCAAATGTGATTTTTTTTCTATTTACATGTAAAGCAGCCAAAGTGATTAGGAAAAACTGTGTCTGCAGTATATTTCTGAACAATTTGATGTTATTTTAATGGGCAAATAAGGCTTTGTGGTTACATTTCACCAACTGTTTTGTGCTTAGTAAAGTATCTGCATTGAGTGTGTGAAAGCACGAAACAATACTGCTGTTCTTATTAGTTTATAATGGAGATCATCTGGACCAGTTTAATTACAATTGTCTAATTTACATTGATTCTTAAGTCATACAAACATTTGTATACTTTTTTTGTACTGTACCCCATGGGAATCAAATCCATAATACTGACCTTGCCGTGCTTTTACTAAGTGAGCACATTCATACCTGAACAGTGGTAAGTGGTGTATTTAGGCTTTATACCCATTGCCTGATATTTGAAGGTCAACAGACTTTTTGAAGTCTGTTTCATTTGTGAGTTATTTGCCTTTTCCCATGGTGATAGATGACAATGGCAATGACATGCCGTGAATCCCAATTCCGCCCATCCATCCTACGCACTTCCTCTGAGTTTCATTCCATTCCCATGTGTTGACGACGTGTTACACAGACTGTCTCTGAGGGGTTTAATAAATGCATCTGCTTCAGGACACACTCGTGACTTGGATGATGGGACTCATGGTCACATTTTATTTAATAAAACATGGAATTCAAATGCACAAATCTCTCCAACCGGTTAAAAAAGGAAGTATTGCATTTTGTCTCACTTTTAAGTTTTAAAAATAAAGAAATGCATAGGTCATGTAATTAGACAAGCCTATAAACTCTTTCTAGATGATTTTGTGCAAACTCAAAAATAATGTTTATGGGACTACTTTTCGTAAGTGGAGCCTGCAGGGTATAATTATCCCCAACTCTTGATACCGGAGACCGAATATTTGTTTAACATGACATGCTTATCAGAACCTGTATTATTTATTTTACACAGACATTTTTGCTCGTCTGAAATAAGAGTGAAAATTATATTAAAATGACAGTATTTTTAGGGCAGGTGATTAAAAAGTGTTCTTCTAGATTATTACATGATCGGTCCTCTCTGACATACCATGTTTTTTGAATGATGTCTGGTTTTGTTGCCATTAATCTTTAATTGTTTGTAACATATATTTTTTGTATCATATATTTTCAGATAGGAGAAGACTATTATTAACATGCCAGAGGCACTTTAAAGGGGGCTCCTTTTACAACTTTCTATGCTAATTTGTTTATGGGCCTGATCAAGCATAAATGCTTTTACAATACACACTGCTCTATTCTCTATTACTAGGGGGACATAATCGCGGAAACCAGACATAAACACATAATTCAAACATAAACACAAAATTGAAAGAATTATCATATTTGTTTTAATATAACAAATGTACAGAATTATAATCTTTCCGTAATATGACATCTGGATTCTAAAAGGTTTGCAATTTAAAGGTCTTTTACCTAACATTTTTTAAAGGTCTTTTACCTAACATTTTTTAAAGGTCTTTTACCTAACATTTTTTAAAGGTCTTTTACCTAACATTTTACCTTTTCAACAGTATTTTTCGAAGGATGTATGCGTTTTGTCCCCTGTCCCTGGGGGCTAATCATCAAGTTCTGTGTAAAATGTAAACAATGAAATATCGTTAATATTTCTTATTTATTTTATAATCCTAGTTCAAATCCCTCACATTATTATTATTTTTTCCACTATTATTATATTTAATATTGTTGTATAAACCATTGTCTGCTGTTCCCTGAAATGACTGCACATCCTGTTAGTTAGTAGTAATTCTCCTTTATAATTAACTTAATGTTCAGGGAGTGTCATAATGATCTTGGCGGGAAAACAATAGTTCAAACCTAAGTAAGTATTTCCACTTGGTTTCATACATTTTTTATAGATTTCATGATGTTAGTCTGTATGTCTTGATTATAATGTCCGTGCTAAGCTCAGAGCACGATCCTCTGTCGATAGTTCTGGGGACCTGGAGGATTTGAGGAGATCCAGATATGAACTACAAAAGGCCATTAGCGATGCATAATTTGGACTACATCAGCTCTGAAACTAGACGAATGTGGTGTAGACGGGCCATATGCCATTCCAGGCTGTGTCCTCAGGGGATTAACCGACCAGCTAGCTAGAGGTTTTTATCTCTATATTCAACCACTACTTGACTCTGTCTGCAGTCCCCACCTGCTTCAAACAGACCACCAATGATACCTCCCATCACCTGTCTGAATTACTACCTCAATGTAGCACTTACCTCCATAATCATGAAGTGTTTTGAGTGGCTGGTCAGAACACGCATCTGAGCCGCCCTTCCTGATACCTTGGAACCCTTTCAATTTGCATACCGCCCTAACAGATACCGCAAAACAGATCTATGGACGATGCCATGTGCCTGACAAAACACCACCCTCTCCCAACTGGAAAGAGGCAACACATACATGAGGATGCTATTTGTGGACTACAGCTCAGCATTCAACACTTTTGTGCCAGCTAAGCTTGTTCCGAAGCTCAGCACCCATGGAAATGAACATCTTACTTGCAATTGGATCCTGAAATTCCTGACAAGCACACCCACTCTTCTGCACGGTCCCTCACAAAGGAGCCCCCCAAGGTTGTGTACCCAGTCCCCTTGTTCATGCCTAACTGCGTGGCCACACTCAGTTATGCGGCAGATGGGGGATCACACCCCCATTCACAACAATGGAGCTGATGTGGAGAGTCTCCGACTTTAAGTTCCTTGTGTGTTCATCAATGATGACCTCACCTGGTCCAAGCAAGCAGACTCAGCAGCAAAAATGGCAATTTGCAGGTACTCGATGAATGTCATGAAGAGTCAGATGATTTGCAATTATTTGCAAAGTCCCTATTTGCCATAAGAATGCACTTAATCCCCCCCAAAATTAAAATTTCCAATGTATTTCAGCCCTGGCACAAAAAGGCCAGCAATCATCATTGATTGCACAAAAAGGGCTTCACAGGCAAGGCACCCTAAATCTAAAAATGTTTCGGATCATCAAGAACTTCCAGGAGAATTGTTGTGAAGTAGGCTTCAGGGTGTCCAGCAAGTGCCAGGACCGTATCCTAAAGCTGATTCAGCTGCGGGGGGGATCGGGGCACCACCAGGGCAGAGCTCAGGAATGGCAGCAGGCAGGGGTGAGGGCAGGTGTCAGTGGCGCAAATACTTTTGGAGGATGGCCTGATGTCAAGAAGGGCAGCAAAAAAGCCACTCTCCAGGAAAAACATCAGGGACAGACTGATATTCTGAAAAAGTTACAGGGATTGGACTGCTGAGGACAGCGGTAAAGTCATCTGATGAATCCCCTTTCCGATTGTTTGGGGCATCAGGAAATAAGGTTCTCCGGAGCAGAAAAGGTGAAAGCTACCATCAGTCCTGTGTCATGTCAACAGTAAAGACTACTGAGACCATTCATTTGTGGGGTTGCTTCTCAGCCAAGGGAGTGGGCTTACACATTTTTGCCTACGAACACAGCCATGAATAAAGAATAGTACCAAAACATCTACCAAGAGCAACTTCTCCCAACCATCCAAGAACAGTTTGGTGATGAACAATGCCTTTTCCAGCATAATGGAGCATCTTGCCATAAGGCAAAAGTGATTACTAAGTGGCTCGGGGAACAACACGTCGACATTTTGAGTCCTTGGCCAGGAAACTCCCCAGACCTTAATCCCATTGAGATCCTATGATCAATCCTCAAGGCAGGTGGACAAAAAAAAAAACACAAATTCTGACAAACCCCAAGCATTGATTCTGCAAGAATGGACTGCCATCAGCCAGGATGTGGCCCAGAAGTTAATTGACAGCATGGCAGGGCAAATTGCAGAGGTCTTGAAAATGACTCCAAATATTGCCTCTTTGCATTAACTTAATGTAATTGCCTTTGACCCTTGTGAAATGCTTGTAATTATACTTCAGTATACCATAGTAACATCTAACAAAAAGATCTAAAAACCTTGAGGCAGCAGACTTTGTGAAAATTGATATTTGTGTAATCAAACATTTGGCCACAGCTGCATATATATTCTTTATGTTTTGCTTTATATGTTACGTAATGCTACCGCGTAGATGTTGTGTGCCCTGTCAGAAGAATTTCACTACTCAGAAAGGCACTTTTAGTTTGTGCATTTGACAATATAAAAAACTTGCGACACACTGTTAGCTGAGAACGTCGCAGCCTGTGTTGTGTGAAACCTTCCCAAATTCACCCCTCACCTCTGCAAGCTCCATTGGCTGGAACCTTGCATCTGCTTCAAGACCATGGTACGTGCCGTCGGTGCAGCAACGGGAACGGCACCTCCATACCTGCAGGTGATGCTTCAACCCTACAACCCTTCCTGTGCACTCTGATCTGCCATGTCATGTCTTTTGGCCACCCAACCCCCACGGGTGGGCAGCTCTCGCTCAGCAAAGCCGAAAAGCTTCTTTGTCTTGGCACATTCATGGTGGAACAAACCTTGAAGCCTGGACAGCAGAGTCCCTGACCATGTTCAGAAAGCGGTTGAAAACCTACCTCTTTGATTAGTATCCTAATTAACTTGTGTATCTCCCCATCACCTGAATAAAAATAAATGCACTTAACTTTGATTTCTCTGGCACTGACTTAGCCAACTAATGATTCGATGAAGGTAAGTGTACTTATTATGATTGTTAGATGTTGGTTTTCCAAGACACCTTAAGAGGAATGCACTTACTGTAAGTCTCTCCGGATAACAGCAACGGCTAAATGAATAAAATGTAAACATATTTTTTTGAACATAGTGTTGACATGGCATGTTTTCTAATTACCTAATTGTACTCATCAGTACAACTAGTAAAGCATTTCTTTGAATCTGTTAAAAGGTGTTTAGAACTAATAAAGGCATAAGTCTAAACTATTTGTTAATGCTATTTTAATATTTTTGGTTTTGTTTTTTGATCTACATTTTAATTATAGATCAAATCATAATTTGTTGCAGCTCTGCCTCATTGGATTTTGTTCTGTCTTTTATGCTTTGGAGCATGGGTATTGAGGTCTTCTAAAAACATATTTTGAGATATTTAATGCTTTATTTGATATTAGTTTAGAGACCGTGGGGAAACAGAAGGAGCGGTGGAGTAATTCCTTGCTGCAGCAGTACAAGTGCACCAGAATCAGAGACAATTGGATCCCACTAGGCTAAGTAATTACCAACTCTGTTTTTGGATTAAAAAACTATATTTTTTTACACAGCTTAAGTAATGAGCTACAAATAAGTTTCTTTCAAGTGTTCAATGTCATTCTATCTTTTTCAGCCTTCAATTTGACACCTCAATTAGTGAATCTATGCAATTTAATTCTTGATCTCCATCTATCTACATTGGAGGTTTTCCGTGGGCAGTAGAATAAGGAGTCTTCCTGGTTCTGCCCTGTATGAATGGATAGTGGAATTTATGTGAACATTCAGAATGTTTCGCGCTTTCCCTCCCTCCCTCTGTATTTAGTCCCCTTTTCCTCTTTCACTCTCCCCCTCTAGCTCCCTCTCTTTTCCTCTCTCTATCTAATTCTCTATCTGAGTGTGTTATTATGAAGGACGGGTTATGACTGTGTTAAATGCTGACAGACTGAGACAGTTCCTGTCACTGACAGTTGTGACGAATGCTATCATTGTTCAACATTAGACCCGAGGATGAGTCAGATTCAGACAACATCCAGAGCCTGGGTGTACTCGGCTAGTATTAACCCCTGTTAACCTCTCGTCTCCACACAAAGAACAATAGAAAATCTCTTACTACCTCTTAGATGTCAAATGTGACGCAGACATAAACACATAATATGATGAAGAGACACATTCTGTTTAGATTGAAGGAACATAGTGTTTGTGTGTATGTGTGTGTATGTATGAGAAAGACAAACATACATTCACTCTCTTAAAACACACACACATGTTATGGCTACCTGGGGACATCTCTATTGTCAGTTGTTATCACTAACAGGGTGATTTAAACTAGTTACTTAAATGAGATAATAGTCTATTAAGCCAGTAGCCAACAAATTTGTGTGTGAGTGTGTGTGTGTGTGTGTGCGCGCGTGTTCCAAAAACATGACCTGCCACAAGAGACTCTTATCCCTCGACTGACTTAACACCAGCACCCCCCAGGGCTGTGTCCTCTGCCCTCTCCATTTCCTCCCCTTTTACCCTGTGGCTCGGTACGAAACCCAACGACATCGCCAGGTTTACTGACGACACCACGGTCTGCTAACCAATAGCAATGAGTCAGCCGGTGATGTAAGCAAGCTTGCGTCATGGTACCAATGTCAGTACAACAAAGGAGATGTGTGTTGACTTCAGGAAGCGGCGCACTTTCCAACCCACATCGAACAAGGCAGCAGTAGAGTCAGCAGGCTTTAAAATCCTCAGCGCTCACCGTGCCAATGAATGCTCACTGACTGACAATGCCATCAGTGTGGTGAAGACAGCGTGCAACAGTGACTCTCCTCCTTAAAGTGACTAAGGACGTTTGGTCAGTCAAAAACACTGTCAAAAAACAGACTCCAATCTGTTTGTTGCAATTTGCTTGCGGGAACTGAAAACTTTATTGAGATAAGATCATTCATTGAAAGAAACAATTATCACAATGTCAGCCTGGTCCATCTTCCCCCATAGACATCCACTACCCAGCCAGTGGAAATCCCTGCGAAGTGGCTGTATACTGATGTCAGCCCTGATCCATCTCCCCCATAGACATCTACTACCCAGCCAGTGGAAATCCCTGCGAAGTGGCTGTATACTGATGTCAGCCTGGTCCATCTCCCCCATAGACATCTACTACCCAGCCAGTGGAAATCCCTGCGAAGTGGCTGTATACTGATGTCAGCCTGGTCCATCTCCCCCATAGACATCCACTACCCAGCCAGTGGAAATGCTTTGCCCACGGGAGTGGAAACGAACACCTGATGATTCAGACTAATACTTATACTGATAAGTGCAGAAACAATTTCTAATCACGATGTCAAACTCTGACCCGATGGACTCCAACCAGAGGCACACACATCGATGGGGCTCATCACTGTTAAGTGACCCTTGCTATTATGAAATCCCTCACTCAGCCAGAAAGCGAGTGAAAGAGATGAGAGGGGATGGGTGTTTAGAGAGAGTGGGTAAGGAAAGAGAGAAAAGGCCTAGTACCATTCCTGGATATCCCCGGCCTCAGCAGTGATGTATTATGTATCGACGCGATACGCCTCATATGGAGCAATGAATCCCTACGCGTTCTGCCTGTGTCTATTTCTACAGTATGTAGCAGTGTTCTGCCTGTGTCTATTTCTACAGTATGTAGCAGTGTTCTGCCTGTGTCTATTTCTACAGTATGGAGCAGTGTTCTGCCTGTGTCTATTTCTACAGTATGTAGCAGTGTTCTGCCTGTGTCTATTTCTACAGTATGTAGCAGTGTTCTGCCTGTGTGTTTCTACAGTATGTAGCAGTGTTCTGCCTGTGTCTATTTCTACAGTATGTAGCAGTGTTCTGCCTGTGTCTATTTCTACAGTATGTAGCAGTGTTTTGGCCGAAAGAGAATGATCCAGGCCAGGGCTCACCAGTATGTGGCACACCAGTAACCCGAGGGGAATGCACGTCCTCCCATACACACAAAAGCTTACACAAGCTAACACACAAATACACCACACTTGGGTAAATGCTATACAGAAAGAGAACACTTTGTCATTACGATACAGGATTAATTTAAGAGGCAGGGGGAGAATTTATATATGTGGATTGGTTCTGTGATTCAACCCTCTTTAACTATGAATATACTCTACCGTTCAAAGGTTTGGGGTCCCTTATAACTTTCGTTGTTTTCTGTCCAATAAAGTAACTTCAAATTGATCACAAATACAGTGTAGACATTATGGAGCAAATTACAATTATAGCTTGAATTACCAATGTATATATTGTAATGGAATTTGTACAGGAGCATACAGAGGCCCATTATCAGCAACCATAACTCCTGTGTTTCAATGGCTTGTTATGCTTTATAATTTCAAAAGGTTCATTGGTCATTAGAAATTCCTGTTGCAATTATGTTAGCACTACTGAAAACGATGCAGCGGATTAGAGAAGCAATAACACTAGCCTTCTTTAGAGTAGTTGAGTATCTGTAGCATCAATTGTGGATTCAATAACAGGCAAAAATGGCCAGAAACAGAGAACTTTCTTCAGTCTGTTCTTGTTCTGAGAACTTATGGCTATTCCAAACTGCCAAAAATCTGAAGATCTAGGACAACGCTGTGTAACTACTCCCTTCACAGAAAAGTGCAAACTGTCTATAACCAGAAAAGAAAGGGGAGTGGGAGGCCCCCGTGCACAACTGAGCAAGAGGACAAATACATTAGAGTGTCTAGTTTGAGAAAACCACGCATCACAGGTACTGGCAGCCTTATAAAATAGTATCCGCAAAACACAGTCTTAATGTCAACAGTGAAGAAGCAACTCTGGGGTGCAAAGAAAATATCTCAGACAGGCCAATAAAAAGAACACATACTAGAACACAAACTAGACCTTTGATAATAAAGCAGGTGTAATGCAATTTACATTACGTGGAACAGTAGTCAGTGCGTTAAAAGAGATGAGGGAGTAGCTGAATCCAGGGAAATAACTCAGATAGCGGGATGTACACAGCCCCAGAACTAGATAAACATAAAGAGAAGAAGTGAGAGAATCAGGAGAAAGAGGGAGAAACAAGAAGGAGAGAGGAGGGCAACAGAACGACACATACACAATGAGATAAAGAGGGTGTTGGTGAACGTGTAGGCTCCAGTGATTAAAGCAGAAGGTCATCTCGTTAATGGCAAATCACACAAACACGCACAGAACAGACACACACGCACCCACACAATGGACGTTACTGTACCAGATTCCCAACCATTTCCTCCATTCTGCTCGTCCATCTCTGTCATTAACCCTCCCAGTCCTCTCTTCAACATGACGTCCTTAGTTGTTTCATTTTGTTTCTCCTTCCTGTCATTTGCCCAACCTCATCACCCCTACCCTTATAAGGATCACCATGGAAACTGGGGACCCACGGCTATGTTTCCTCTAGAGTCTGAGATTTAGAGAGCAGACACGATTTAGAGAGCAAGCAAGAGTTTAGTGGCTATTATTCTAATGACCACCACTTAAATACTTTATTGACATTAGCCCTCACAGATTTTCTCCTATATTTGTTACTGACAATGTAACTACTTTAACTTGGCTGGTAAGTAAAGTATTGAATTGAATGTGAATTGAGAGAGGAGAGTCCTCCGATACACGATACGACGCCAGACAGACAATCATCCTCCGTGCGTCCCTGAATTCCCTCCCTTGTACCACTTCCGTTCCCTCCACTGAGTTCAGGGCAGCAACCCTCCTTGGGTCATCACCTGGCCGGCCAAACATGTGCTTTGTACATGAACCTCTCCAATATCTGAGACATTATAGGGACAGAACGACACGACGGCCAGTTACATAAACAGACTTCCACTAATATACCCTTTCTGCATCTTTGCATCCGCGTTTTCATTAGTAAGTAGTAAGATGGAGGCCCTATTGTCATTTACTAGACATTTCAGGAAAATGTACAAAACCTTTGTGTGGAATATAGACACAGACATCTCAATTCACACTGCAACAAGAATCATACGAGCTGATATTAGACCAGGTTGATGCTTTTTGCTTCGCAGCTCTAAAGGAACATGAATATTTTAGAAGAAACACACCAGAAATCGAAGCATGACACTGCTATTTTCCCACAAAGTCGATTCTGTTTCTCATTAGTAGGTAACATGAGTTTCTAACATAATGAACAAACATTATTTGTTGTAAACAGAATCCTGATAATAATATATACATGATAAAACCAAAAGTCAGGTTGCTATAATGAGGCTTTATCATACAAAAACAAATAAGATTACAAGGCTTGATAATTTAGGTTCATTCTTATCAGCTACAGCTACAGCAACAACAGAATTTCACATGCATGAACTATGGACTTATGAATTATATTTGAGTTCTGCTTTTTTAATTAAAGTTATTATAATATATTTAAGCAATATTACCTGATTATACTCTGTTTCTTTCATGGCCAATATAAAATACATTTTACAGCATACCCTACAACTAAAATCAGGAGTTAGTTAGCATACCGCAGGGTATATACCGAACAGGAGCCAGATTGGTATAAGGGGAGGGAGAGTTTATAACCAGGCCGCCAGGTTATAAACTCTCCATACACTAATACCACTCTGGGTCCCGTTGTGGGTGTAATAAAAGCCCCACCCAGAAAATTATACTGATAAGATGTGTGGAAAATTTATTTGGTAAGCTGAAGCATTAACATTTCCCTTACTAAGGGGCACAAAACAACCCCATAGCATTATCCCACCTCCACCAAACTTTACAGTTGGCACAATGCAGTCAGGCGTTCTCCCGGCATTTGACAAACCGAGACTCGTCCACCAAAACCAGACTGCCAGATAGAGAACATATTTCCACTGAGTCCAGTGCTTTACACCACTTCATCTGACACTTGTGCATTGTGCTTGATGATGTAAGGCTTGCATACAGCTGCTCAACCATGGAAACACATGCCATGAAGCTCCCGGCACACAGTTTTAGTGCTGATGTTAATTCCAGAGGAAATTGGGAACTCTGCAGTGATTCAGCAGAGCTTTGGCAACTTTTAAAAGAAAGAGCCCTTCTTCCACAAATGTTTTCGAAAGCAGACTGCATGGCTAGGTACTTGATTTTACACAGCTGTGGCAATAGGACTGAAACTGGACTCACACTCCCAGCTTCCCCTGTCGTCACATGACCTCACCTCCAGAATCAGGACATACAGTGGAGGTACACGGCACCTTATCTGTCAATTGGGAGGGGCACATATACCTTTGTCTTGTCACATATACCGGCCTATTTTTAAAACTCACACTATTCTCCTTCTTTATTTCTTTTTGACCCTGCTTACATACGAACATTTCATATTTTAAAACCTTTGCTATCCAGCTCTAGTCTAGTGTAGCACGCTCAGGCTGACTGAGTCAGGTGCCTAACATTTTTCGGGGTGCAATAATGTGGGCAGACCATATGAGTAAGAAAGAGGGGTTCGGTCCTAACCCTAAATAACATACGAGAAGCCATGATTTAATTTGAGTAGCTTCTTGAGTGACATGGTTTATATATACATTTACATTCAAATTGTATTCATGTTGGAATTTTCACAGGGCCCTAGGCGCTTTAGGGCCACAGACGGCTGCCTTCCTTGCCTAATGGTAGCGACCACCACTGACCACGTCTCTGACCGTCTACCCTAATTCCCCGGCTTCTGCGTACAGAATGCCGAGGTGCCCGGGAACCTCCGTGGATGTCCACATCCTTTTGTTTAAAAGAACAGTGAGAAAGTAGCAAACTAACATAAACATGAGATATTTGTAGTATTAATAGCTGTTTTAGCCTATTCACTAACCTTGATTTGCACAAGACGTTTAAACTGATGGGTGAGCAAGCCTAGTCAAACAACAAAAGCCCCTTGTATATTTTGCAAGCTAGCATCAAGGATGGCAGAGATCCAAGACTGGTGGATTTAAATGGATTTGGTATTCACCCAATCACCGTTTTCATGCTAGGAATTAGATTAAATTTTTTTAGTCTATATATGTTTTCTACCTCGTAGAACAATGACAGCATTAGTATAATCCTGTGTGTAAATCAACTATCAAAATAATAGCTTTTTGATCTGATTTGCACTGTAAAGGAAACATAGTGAAACATCATAAAACACTGATGGATAAGAACTTTAATAAATAGATGTTCCTCATTTTAGGTCACTGAGTGCTGTTTCAAGCCATTAACCTATGTGTGCATGTGACAACAAGGGTTGGAACCCCCAGACCAGGAGAAACCCAACGGGTAACAAGAACCCCCAGACCAGGAGAAACCCAACGGGTAA
>JACXGK010002253.1:0-31965 GCA_016801125.1 Novumbra hubbsi | reverse complement strand
CATACTGCTTTGAGGAGGGTGAAGATTGTCAGAGTATCGTATGTTTTCTTTGTAGGTACAGAGTGAGACGAAATGACTGTGCAAGTGTAATTAAAATGTTTGACTGAGGGTATTTTCTTGAAACCACTTTATCAAATGATGAAAATGGCCCCTAGGTTTTACTATGTAGCTTATAGCTACATAGTAAAGGTGCAAAGCAAACCCTTCAACTCTCTGTACGTGCTGGTAGGTTGTTGCATTATTAAACAATCCTAGGCTCTATTATTAAAGCGATATGTGACATAAGGTAAAATGGTTAGAAGGAAAAGTCACGTGCACAGGCCTAGCAGTTGAAATATCATCCTGAAGCTAGTGGCTACTGCATCAGTTGCCAAACCTCTGAGCTGCAGAGCTAGAACGTCAACCGAACCCTATCTCGGTTTACATGATTCCCGTTGCAGTGGGAATTGAAAAGGGAAATTTACATGTTATGTAAATATTATGTAAAATTTGCCCTGAAATCCCTTGTAGTCATGAAGAGTGTCTTGTTTATGATTCCAGCAGTTTCACAGAGCATGTAACCAGCTATCAGGTACGTGTTAATGGTGTTCTGTTGTTTGGCAGGTCAGTCAGCAACACATCCATTGTCTAACACCTCTCTAATTTAAACAGTGCATGTCTTCAGGCCTCACCCACTTCTGCCTCCATTTGCTCGTTACAATTTGACATGTACAAAGGGACATTAGACGTAAGGGGGCAATTTGAAATGGGTTCATATAAGCATAACCAGATTTTTTTTACAGGAAATATATTTGCAAATCCTATGTACAACTAGTATAGAGATGCGAGACAGATTGTGAGAAAGAGAAAAGGGCAGGAAGGAAATTTGACAATTGTATTGCAAACATCCCCCCCATCTGCTGCATGAGCATCACACCAATGCCCCCCAACAAAGCTGGCAGCTTCCAGAACCTTCCGGGGGAATCCAGCAGGGTCCGCCCAGCCCCTACACAGGTCTCCCATTGGGACCTTGTCATATTTTCCACCTTAAGCTGAAGTGAACCTGCTCTGACCCTCCACAGCCGGCACCCATTTCTCCAGGACCATCATTGGGATGTTGCACCAAAAACGTCAGTGCCTCCACAGGAAAGCGGTTGGTCTTTTGGTTTGGATTTGCCCTTTAAGTCTTCGTCTGACTTTTTTTTATATTAATAAAACACAATCCAAGGGCCCTAAACAGCAGTTTGGTGTTGGTTTCCAGTGTCCCTCCTTGTTACACCATTATTACTGACAAAAATCTTTGATAAATCTTGACAAAGGCCTCAGTGAGCTCTGAGATGTACAATACCAGATAAGAAGACTATTTAAAATCTATTCAGACCTATGATTTGTTTTGTATTGTTTCCCTCTGAAAGAGTTTTGAATCATAGGTTTCTATGGTAATATCATCTATCAATACACAGCCATGGCCTTATTTCGTGAGAGAGATGTATGATGACATTTATAATATTCTTTGCGGAATAATTTTGGGATGCCATTATAAGACATGTACTATGTATGAATCACTAAATTGTCTGTTGCATTTTATGGTGATTTAACTGAACTGATGCATTAATGGATTGTACAACGTATACTTCTAGTTAAGTATTGAACTTAATGGAAAAGTACTGTGTACTGGGGTTTAGGAAGTTAGAGGAATGTTGGATGTGTAGATGGTGTAAGAAATGTGTGAGAGGGGATCTGGTCTGTCTGGTTCTGACACATCGGTATTGGAGATCACTGGGTCCTCAGACCATTTGTTAAACTCTGATAAACAATTAGGACCGGATAGAAAAAGACACACAACAGG
The DNA here is from genome assembly GCA_016801125.1 of Novumbra hubbsi. Taxonomy (NCBI): domain Eukaryota; kingdom Metazoa; phylum Chordata; class Actinopteri; order Esociformes; family Umbridae; genus Novumbra; species Novumbra hubbsi. The sequence continues at coordinate 30,137 of JACXGK010002253.1, read as the reverse complement.
GGCAGGAAAGGATAAGGAACACAGGTGGTGTTCATAGGGTGTCCATGTCATTTCTTGTCCCCACCCATTCCTGTAAGTATAGAATGTGTTTCCAACTTCTCCAGAGAAGAGTAACTATGTTTTCTCTCTCCTTGCAAGTAATAAAACTGGATTGTGCCAAGATAATTTTGTCTCTGTACATACTTCATTAAACGGTCCTGTTCGATGGATTTGCCATCACAGCCACCAAACAGAAGACAAGCGAATGTTTTGAATGTATTAGATCAAATGTCCCTGTAAATACGAAAGGACGCTTAGCTTTACAAGACACTACTTCTTTCAATATCAGCAGCATTCAACAACTCATAGGGTACATCATAAGGTTAAAGATATTTCAGATACAAAGACCCAAATGACTGCATGACTGTAAATAGTTTACCTCAGGACATTCAAATCTCAAAGTGAATGTTCACTTAGTCTTGTTTAAAAACAGTGTTTTAACTGATTAATAATACCAATGCATACATACTTATTCAGTTCAGACAGGACTGAGTGCATTTAGGTCCACAGCAACTTTTGTTCACGACAGAAAAAGCCTAATTCTGTTCAGAAGCTCCTGGGGTCTGATGCCGTATCATCTCGTTACAGTGTTTTCAACAATATGGTGATGTGAAGTGGTCATTTGGACTTGCAGGTGTTTGGCGATATTGTATGGCATTAAGGCTGAATGTATTAGTGTCATCTTTTAAAAGCATTTCCCACTCTCAGAAAACAAAACATTAGCAAAAGCAGCCCAATTAAGGGCGTGCGGGACCCTTTTACCAGGAGTCACGGGGGCGATCCTCTGACGTCATGAATGGCATGTCAATGGACAGTCCGCAGATCCAATTAACTGTCCAAATCTGCTGTTTTCAACTACTAGTCGAATTCTGAGGGGAACCTAGTTTGGAATAGAGGCTGCTTCCCTGATATTCAGAACAAGATGTTCATAACTCTAAAAATAGTGGTGAACATTTGACCTAAAACAACTGCAAAGCTTTATTTTCACTGAGCAAGTACAATCCTGCCTCACACAAAATAACTAACTATCTCAGTAGAAACAGATAGGCTTTTTATCAAAAACAGAGCACAACTGAAAACTACATATTAAACCAGGTCATTAGAAAAGCTATAGAAAAGGTACAGTGCATCCGGAAAGTATTCACAGTGCTTCACTTTTCCACATTTTGTTCCAAAATGGATTACATTTATTTGTTCCCCCAACATTCTACTCACAATACCCCATAATGAAAAGTAAAAAAAAAATGTTTTATATTTCTAATAGATTTGCAAAACTCTATAATCTATAATAAAGTATATAAGTATTCACAGCCTTTGCCCAATACTTTGTTGAATCACCTTTGGCAGCCAAGTTGGATGGAGGAGTGTCAGTCCACCGCTATTTTCAGATAACTCCAGAGATGTTCAATCAAGTCTGGGCTGTGTCAGGCCTGCTCAAGGACATTCACCGAGTTGTCCCTAAGCCACTCCTTTGTTATCTTGGCTGTGTGCTTAGGGTCCTTGTCCTCTTGGAAGATGAACCTTCACCCCAGTCTGAGTTCCATAGCGCTCTTGAGCAGGTTTCCATCAAGGATGTCTCAGTACATTGCTGCATTCACCTTTCCGTTAATTCTGACTAGTCTCCCAGTTCCTGATGTTGAAAAACATCCCCAAAGCATGATGCTTCCACCATCATGCTTCACTGGAGAGATGGTATGGGCCAAGTAATGAGCGGTGCCTGGTTTCAACCAGACATGACGCTTGGCATTCAGGCCAAAGAGTTCAATCTTTGTTTCATCAGACCACAGAATTTTGTTTCTCATGGTCTGAGTCAAAATCATTGGTTCAAATAACGCATTAATCAGGAATTACCACAGGATCATTCATTTAGATCTCTCACACACACACAATAACAATTGTTTCACAGTGTAGTTGTTCATGCAGACATTAGACATTGAAGTACAAAATATGCAATAAATGTTTCATTATTGTACTATACACAAATACATGATTGAAAAAGAATTAGAATAGTAGATAATACCACAGACACAGTGGAATCATTGAATATATTGTGCAATATATTGATGAAATAAAATCACAACATAAGTTTCTTGGAATCAAAGCAAAACTAATTAGCTCTAAAACAGAAACAAAAATACAGAAAAACGTTTCTCACCTGGCTTACTGTAAAAAGCAAAACTGTAAAATTTGCATTTTAATCATTAGTTGAGAGTTTTGTTTAGTTTTGAAAAAGGACATCAAGGTTCAGAAATTTGTGATTGTAAAAAACGGTATTATTGCATTATCTATATCACTATTATCTTATTATCTGTCCAATTACTTGATCATTTTGTTGATCTCATAAGCAGATCTCATAATCATTAAACCATAGTTGTATTAATAATTGCGCTTTGGCAATGTTTTTAAAATCTCATGGCAGTTAAATACATTACATTTTAAAGTGAGAGACAGAGAGAAAGACAAAAGGAGAAAGAGTCAGAGAGAGAAGGAAATAGACAAAGAGAGACAGATTGGGAAAGAGATAAGGAAATAGACAGAGAGACAGAGTGGGAAAGAGATAAGGAAATAAACAAAGAATGACAGAGTGGGAAAGAGATAAGTAAAATGACAAAGAGAGACAGAGTGGGAAAGAGATAAGGAAATAGACAAAGAGAGACAGAGTGGGAAAGAGATAAGGAAATAGACAAAGAGAGAGAGTGGGAAAGAGATAAGGAAATAGACAAAGAGAGACAGAGTGGGAAAGAGATAAGGGTAATCAAGGTTCATCATGTCATTTCATGTCCTCGTTTCTAACTTTGAAGTTCTGAGGAAAGTGCACCTGTTCTGAGGAAAGTGCACCTGTTCTGAGGGAACTATACAAGCTATACAACCCCCCCTTCGCCCAAACACACTGACACATGCTCCCTCAATCCCCCAATAACCTTTGAGGGACCCCTGTGGAGGTAGAGAATTTTCGGATTCTCTTGAATTGAGATTGAAGAGGAATGAACACGGTAACTTAGTTATAGCCCTTCCTTCCTCATCAACACCATCAGTGAAAACTTCTGTTTATGGTGCCGTCAGAGCAACAACTATAATTAACAACACCAAAGCAGAACTTTAACTCTTCCGTCGGGGACAGAAAAAGGAAAAATGGTTTAGTTAGGTTCAGAGTGAGTATCCACACAAGTAGCGATTCTTTAAAATGTGTATGTATGTGTGTGCTATCACTCTCAACTTGTATGTGTTTGCAAAAGATTCAATCTGGATGTGATTTGCATTACAGAGCAGTGCTTTTTATCATTTAATCAAGTCAGTGGAGGCTAAATACAAAAAAGCAATTTCAATCTCTCAATTTAAAGGGCATTATTGGCATAAGAAACGGATGTTTTCATTGCCAAAGCAAGTGAATCAACAAAAATAAACAAACTAAAATAGCAGTAAACATTGTAATCCCAAAATGAAATTCAAGGCTTTGGAAATGTTACATTATTGGCTGCCAACAGCTAACTACATGCAAATAGTTGATGTTCACAAAGTTAATATAATACAAATAGATAAACAGTTAAAGACATGTCTTATTTATAACAAACGTTCTGTGCTCCACTGGTTGGCAAAGGGCTCACAAGATAGTTTTGGGGCTTTGTTTTCTTACAAATTCTTTGTAATATAATTTGGGATCCCATCAACACCCCTGGCATTTCGGGTTGATGGTGTCTGTCTTTGGAATGTGGGTCATTCAATGAGATTTGAGAAAACAGTGGGTTCTGGTTGATTTAAATAACTTACTCTAGCATCTCTTAATTGGTCATGTATTGTGTAAATACATTGCTATTTGTTCTTTAAAATTTAACACATTTTATTTTAACCCATTTTATTAAGCCCATTTTACATCAGCATTTGTCACAAAGTGCTTTTACAAGACACCCAGCCTGAATCCCCAAAGAGCAAGCAACAACAGGATTGATTCAGTGTCCAGGAAAATCTCCTCATAATGGCCAAAACTTATGAAGAAACCTAGAAAGAAACCAGGCTCTAAGGGGTGGTCAATCCTCTTCTGGCTGTGCCGGGTGAACATTTTAAGTGTACAAATTGTAGTAATTAATAAATGTATGTGGGCTGGGTTAAGAGTGTGTGAGATTTAATAGCTGACTCTAGCACCTTTTAGTTTGTCATGTGTGGTGTAATTGTTTTGCTATTTGTTCTTTGATATAGGGTCAAAAAGGTTAGCAAAGTGGTTTAACCACACATCTCGATGTTGGATAATAAGCTCTTTGTGTTGTTTGCAAACCATTGTCCATTTTTCCAAAGTGATTTGTTTCTATTGATTTTTCAATCACATCGAGCTGTTTTTTGACCTAGTGTTTGTTTTCCCTCCTAGTGTATTAGTGCTCTGTGTTAGCGTTTAACCAGAGTAAAGGCATCTGGATTTCTTGGATTTCTTCTTATATGTGCTTCATAAAACACTTTGTCCTTATTGTACATTTTGTTAGGTTCACTTATCAACATGATTCCTTTTGATGATGAAGCGTTCTTTGTCTTTATCTCCCTTTCTCTCATCCAGATGTTCATGCGTGTTTATTTGCATTGCCTGTTGAACTAACGCAGTTGTAGTAAGTTGCAAGGCAGGTTAGCCTAATTGCTCTCAATGGTCACCAAGATTAATTTAATCTTGTGTGTGGGTGCTATAATGCACAGTATGTGTGTAAAGTCTGAGTTCAGGTCTATAAACGGAGGGTCTGTGAGTCTGTGTGGGCAATGCTATGACCTTATCCCGACCACATGCCTGTCCCCTGCAGCGATGGGTGTTGCTTCTGAAAATCCAAACGTACCCTCTGTCAGGGTCAAATGAGACATGCATTTCTGTGTCTATATGTGTGTGTTTTCACACGTCAAGCTGCGCGACGTGTTGGTGCGTGTCATGCCCCCCGACAAGCCAGCAATAGCGGGCAACGTTAGATCTAACCAACGGTATAGTGACAATTGCAATTTGAGGGTCATGGTTTGAAATGTTTTATATGTGTGGCGATAAAATTTATAAAAATAAATTTTATGATTTTTTTTTTTACGGTTACTGATTTTTTTGGGGGGGCAGTTCAATACGTAAACACGGCACACACATTGTGTTACAATCTTATAGTGTTGGTATTACCAGTTCAATACGTAAACACGGCACACACATTGTGTTACCATCTTATAGTGGGGGTATTACCAGTTCAATATGTAAACACGACCCAGACATTGTGTTACAATCTTATAGTAGGGGTATTACCAGTTCAATATGTAAACACGACACACACATTGTGTTACAATCTTATAGTAGGGGTATTACCAGTTCAATATGTAAACACAGCACACACATTGTGTTACAATCTTATAGTGGGGGTATTACCAGTTCAATATGTAAACACGACCCAGACATTGTGTTACAATCTTATAGTAGGGGTATTACCAGTTCAATATGTAAACACGACACACACATTGTGTTACCATCTTATAGTGGGGGTATTACCAGTTCAATATGTAAACACGGAACACACATTGTGTTACAATCTTATAGTGTTGGTATTACCAGTTCAATATGTAAACACTACACACACATTGTGTTACAATCTTATAGTAGGGGTATTACCAGTTCAATATGTAAACACGGCACACACATTGTGTTACAATCTTATAGTGGGGGTATTACCAGTTCAATATGTAAACATGGCACACACACGTACTACCACTTCGTCCAAATAGGTAGGACAGGTACATTCGTAACGCAGCTCGAGCATCTTTAGAATGTGCAGAAAATCTCTTTTCTCAAGCAGAGTACAGGCACATATACCCAACTGTACACACAGCCACTGCTCTTTTTAGCCATATCAGACTGCTGTAAAGAGCTGCTTGAATGCATTAGAGAGAGATTGTTTTCGTGTTGCCCCAGGGACATTGAGAGTTGGGTGATTTTGGCAAAATGTGTCAACATGTTTGAGGTGTTAGCAACTGCGTAGGCTACATTGTAAAGCAAAACGTCTGCCCGACAGGAGGTATAAACTAAGTCTGAGAATTCCATAATGTTGGTTTTTCCCTCAATCACTTGCCACTGAAGAACAAGCTGTTCCTCCTTGAATTTGTCTCACAAAACAATGATTACGAGGCGTACAAAGGCTATCATTTATACAGAATAGGCTTGTGATTTTATTTCAGCTCAATCGGATTTATTCAAGAGGCATTTAGCATGTCTATTTTTAATAAATGCAAAACAGCAACGAGTCCTCTGAGGCGTTCGGCTACCAATGCTGCCCAAGGCTGGAGCATATGAATAGTAGTTACACAAACATGTACCAAACATGGTACAACGTTAACAATTTCTGGAGCCTCACACTATCAGCCTCACACTGTCATCATTACTCTGGCAACCTCACACTTTCAGCCTAAAACTGACAGCCTCACACTTTCAACATTACATGGTCAGCCTCTCACAGGAAGCCTTAAACTGCCAAGCTCACTCAGCCAGTCCAATACAGAAGCCTCACAATGCCAGCCTCACACAGCCAGCCTCACACTGCCAGCCTCACACAGCCAGCCTCACACTGCCAGCCTCACTCAGCTAGTCCAATACAGAAGCCTCACTTAGCCAGCCTCACAATGCCAGCCTCACACAGCCAGCCTCACTCAGCCGGTCCAATACAGAAGCCTCACTTAGCCAGCCTCACAATGCCAACCTCACACAGCCAGCCTCACACCGCCAGCCTCACACAGCCAGTCTCACACAGCCAGCCTCACACAGCCAGTCTCACACAGCCAGCCTCACACAGCCAGCCTCACACAGCCATATAGTACACTATATGGACAAAAGTAGTGGGACACTTACACATGACACATACAGGAGCTTGTATGACATCCCATTCTAAATCCATAGGCATTCATATGGAGTTGATCCCCCTTCTGCAGCTATAACAGCTTCCACTCTTCTGGAAAGGCTTTCTACTAGATTGTGGAGTCTGTCTGTTGGAATTGTTGCTGAACAGCATTGATGAGGTCAGACACTGATGTTGGAGTCGCAATTACTGTTCTAGTTCATCCCAAAGTTGTTTGATAGGGTTTAGGTCAGGGCTCTGTGCGGGCCAGTCAAATTGTTCCACACCAAACTCATCCAACCCTGCCATTATGGACCTTGCTTTGTGCACTGAGGCACAGTCATACTGGAAGAGAAATGGGGCTAACCCAGACTGTTCCCGCAAAGTTGGAAGCACAAAGTTCCCTTCAGTCGAACTAAGGGGCCTAGGCCCACCCCCAAAAAACAACCCCATAGCATTATCCCTCCTCCACCAAACTTTACAGTTGGCACAATGCAGTCAGGCAGGAAACATTCTCCTGGCATTTGCCAAACCCAGACTTGTCCATCTGACTGCCAGAACACGTTTCCACTGCTCCAAAATCCATTAGCGCCGTCCTTTACACCAGTCCATGCAACGCTTGGCATTGTGCTTGAGGATGTAAGGCTGGCATAGATTGACTATATATATGTAGTCAGAGCGTTAGAGAGATATAGGTAGTCATATTGGTAGAGAGATAAAAATATATTGGTAGTCAGAGTAGTAGAGAGATGGAAAGAGCTGGACACACATACACAGTCAGAGCGTTAGAGAGATATAGGTAGTCAGAGTGGTAGAGAGACAAAGAGAAAAAGGTATTCAGAGTGGTAGAGAGACGGAAAAATATGGATATATAATACATAGTCAGAGCGTTAGAGAGATATACTAGTCAGCGTGGGAGAGAAACAAAGAGATATAGGTACACACAGTGGTAGAGAGACTAAAAGATATTGGTAGTCAGTGATAAAGAGAAGGGAAGAAATGGAGAGATATACAAGTGTGCTCAAAAGTTTGCATACCCTTGGACAATTGTTATATATGAGTGAGCAGGCAAAACACACTTATTTTATTTCTTATGGGTTTCTTATTCTATATGGATTCATATTCAACTGCAGGTGATAACAGAACGGCACACTCTCAAAAGAAAACATGGCAACAAAGTCATGTTCTAAAGTCTGCATACCATTCGTTCTTAATACTGTGTATTGCCCACATTAGCATCAATGACAGCATGCCGTCTTTAGTAATAGTTGTCTATGACACCCCACATTTTGACAGGTGGCACAGCTGCCCATTTGTCTTAGAGAAATGCCTCCAGGCCATGCAGTCTTTGGTCGTCTTGCACAAACCGCACGTTTGAGATCTCCCCAGAGTGGCTCGACGATATTAAGGTCAGGAAACTGTGATGGCCACTCCAGAACCTTCAACTTTTTCTGCTGTAACCACTGGAGGGTCAACTTGGCCTTGTGCTTAGGGTCATTGTCCTGCTGTAACCACTGGAGGGTCAACTTGGCCTTGTGCTTAGGGTCATTGTCGTGCTGGATAGTCCAAGTGCGCCCCATCTTCCCATCTATTTTCACAAAATTCCTTGTGCCTTTAGCGCTCACACACCTCCATAACATCAGTGAGCCACCATTATGCTTCACAGTGGGGATGATATTCTTTTCACTATAGGCCTTGTTGACCCCTCTCCAAACATTGCGCTTATGGTTGTGACTATAAAGCTCTTTTCTGGACTCGTCACCCCAAATGACAGTGTGCCAGAAGCTGCAAGGTGTGTCAAGGTGTTGTCAGGCATGTTGTAACCAGGCTGTTTTGTGGCATCGGAGCAGTAAAGGCTTCTTCTGGCAACTCAACCATATTTCTGTTCAAGTATCGTCGTATTGTGCTCCTTGAAACATCTTTTTCCAGAGCCTGTATTTCTCCTGAGGTTTTTCTTTGTATCCCAAACAATTCTTTTGCCAGTTGTGTCTGAAATCCTTCTTGGTCTACCTGACCTTGGCTTGGTATCAAGAGATCCCTGAATTTTCCACTTCTTAATAAGTGATTGAACAGTACTGACTGGCGTTTTCAAGGCTATGGAAATCTTTTTATATCCTTTTCTATGTTTATAAAGTACCATTACCTTGTTATGAAGGTCTTTTAACAGTTCTTTTCTGCTCCCTATGGCTCAGTATCCAGCCTGCTCAGTGCATCCATGTGAGAGCTAACAAACTCATTGACTATTTATACACAGACAGTAATTCAGTAAATAAAACCCTGTCTGTAACAAGGCCAAACATTCAAGGACATGTAAACTTTTGATCAGGGCCATTTGGGTGATTTCTATTATCATTATGATTTAAAAAGGAGCTGAACAACTATGTGATAATGGCGTAATAAGATCACTATCCTTAACAAAAATAAATGTTTTTTGCATGATCAGTCATATTTTCAAAATCAATGCAAATATTTCACAATTTCGGCCAGGGTATGCAAACTCTTGAGTCGTAAGAGCATTTGAGAGATGGAGAGATATAGGTAGTCAAAGTTTTAGAGAGATGGAGAGATATAGGTAGTTAGAGTGTTACACACACGCACACACGGTGTTTGCTGTATAATGAAAGAGCAGAAGACACCTATACAGACAGATGACCAGAAAGAGACCCCATTAGCTGCCTGCAACCCTCAAATGCCTTTTATAGAATACCTCTGTCCATCTCTTCAACCCTTCCAGCAGGAGAGAAGATCCACTGTAGAGGGTCAGGGGTGGAAACAGAGAGAGACAGAGAGTTCCATTACCGGTGAAGTAGGGAGAGATTTTTCTCTCTCCAAATGTACAGGTTGTCAGCGAGATGGAGGATACAAAACACACACCCACACCTCCTATTGTATTAAACTAAACACACAACAGACAGTCATTCCCAGCAAGCCCTTGTGATCTGTGATCACCTGGGGCTGTCTGCTTTGCCAGGAAAAGTGTGATGTTTTAGCAGAAAGGTTTCGGTTGGGTAGTTACGCAAGGAAGAGCTAAGGACCAGCAAGTCAGTTCTCAAATGAAGTTCACTATTCTACAAGGGCCTTAAATAACCCTGATGATAGATTATGGGCATGAGAAACTTAACACACCACATAAGTGCTGAGTAACTCTGAACAAAGGACAATAGATTTTCAATTGCACAAAATAACATAGCACCATTCTAAACAGTGAAATTCTGATGACATGGACAAGACATCGATGCAGCAGCATTATGTAAAATAGAAGTAGTGTGCAAAAGTCCAAAGGCCAAATGTTTTTTTATCTGGGCAAAAAGTGTTTATTTGCTCATAAAAACCCTTAGAATGAGAACAAGTAAACGTAAATACAATAAAAAGTAAAAAGAATTGTGGCCTTGGAGTGGTCTGGACCAGTGCGTGTGACACACAATCTGATCCACTGCTCTTTCAGCAACATTTCTCCCATCTTTCCACACATTCTTGTCAAAAAAGGGCAGAGCTAAATCGTCTAGAGACATTTACTAAACTTTCTTGGTAGGTTGTTGTCATGTTCAAATCTCCCTTTGAGTCTACCTGCTAGAACAGCCCGGGTTTGTAAGTGTGGAAATAATTATTGTTAAGACCATATGTCAACTGATTGTTTATGCTATGGATAAATAAGAAAACAAAGCATTAATCACGTGTTGCTGGGAAACAGGAAACTGCCCACGGCTGTTACAACTGCCACTGACACTTGTAGACCGGAAGCATCATCGCTCTGTGACATGTTGAGTCATAATACATTTCCTGTTGTCCCACTTTCTCGTCAGATACGGGACGTTTCCCAGCAACGGAACACATTTAGCGGCACATGGTTAATACTTGGTTAATAATTGGTTAATAATTGGTTAATACTTGGTTAATACTTGGTTAATACATGGTTAATACATGGTTAATACATGGTTAATACATGGTTAATACATGGTTAATACTTGGTTAATACTTGGTTAATACTTGGTTAATACATGGTTAATACATGGTTAATACTTGGTTAATACTTGGTTTTAACATTCCTCAATACAGTCAGTTACTAAATTGTCTTAACAATAAGACAGGGGCGACACGATCTGGCAGAACGAAGGACGTTTAATAAAAAATAAATAAAACAACTGAAACTAAATGACATGACAAAACAAGGAGGGAGAGAATAACTTAAATGAGGACAGTGATCAGAAACACAGGTTGAAGCTTGCCTGCCATGCCAGGACGTGACAGGACCAGGATGTGACAGGACCAGGACGTGACAGGACCAGGACGTGACAGGACGTGACAGGACCAGGACGTGACTGGACCAGGACGTGACAGGACCAGGACGTGACAGGACGTGAGAGGATGTGACAGGACATGACAGGACCAGGACGTGACAGGACCAGGACGTGACAGGACCAGGACATGACAGGACGTGACCAGGACATGACAGGACGTGACCAGGACCAGGACGTGACCAGGACCAGGACGTGACCAGGACCAGGACGTGACCAGGACCAGGACGTGACCAGGACGTGACCAGGACGTGACAGGACCAGGACGTGACAGGACCAGGACGTGACAGGACGTGAGAGGACGTGAGAGGACGTGAGAGGACGTGACAGGACATGACAGGACCAGGACGTGACAGGACCAGGACGTGACAGGACCAGGACATGACAGGACCAGGACATGACAGGACGTGACCAGGACCAGGACGTGACCAGGACCAGGACGTGACCAGGACCAGGACGTGACCAGGACCAGGAAGTGACCAGGACTTGACAGGACGTGACAGGACCAGGACGTGACAGGACCAGGACATGACAGGAGCAGGACGTGACAGGACCAGGACGTGACAGGACGTGACCAGGACGTGACAGGACCAGGACGTGACATGAGCAGGACGTGACAGGACCAGGACGTGACAGGACGTGACCAGGACGTGACCAGGACGTGACAGGACGTGACAGGACGTGACAGGACCTGACAGGACCAGGACATGACAGGACCAGGACGTGACCAGGATGTGACAGGACGTGACAGGACGTGACAGGACCAGGACGTGACAGGACCAGGACGTGACAGGATGTTACAGGACCAGGACGTGACAGGACGTGACAGGACCAGGACGTGACAGGACCAGGACGTGACAGGACCAGGACGTTATAGACCGTCACTTGCTCCCATTTTGCAGTGTTATAGAGTTGATTTTATACATTTAATAACATGTTTTGACAATAAACTACATTCAATACCCCATAGTTGCAAAGACAAGTATTTAGACGTTATTTATGACAGTTCACCCATTTCTCCGTTTAACTATTATTTCAAAAGGTGGCTTCAAAGCAGGATTTCTGTGAGCTTCGGGTTGTTTCCTTCATATTAAGCCTTAGTGGTCTTATTTGGGGTGGCTTCCGAGTCTTCAGAGTGGATACAGAGTGTGGTAGACAGAGTGGGTACTGTGTGTGGTAGACAGAGTGGGTACTGTGTGTGGTAGACAGAGTGAGTACTGTGTGGGAGACAGAGTGGGTACTGTGTGTGGGAGACAGAGTGGGTACTGTGTGTGGTAGACAGAGTGGGTACTGTGTGTGGTAGACAGAGTGGGTACTGTGTGTGGGAGACAGAGTGGGCACTGTGTGGGAGACAGAGTGGGTACTGTGTGTGGTAGACAGAGTGGGTACTGTGTGTGGTAGACAGAGTGGGTACTGTGTGTGGGAGACAGAGTGGGCACTGTGTGGGAGACAGAGTGGGTACTGTGTGTGGTAGACAGAGTGGGTACTGTGTGTGGTACAGTGACCCCCCAGTGTCTCAGACAAACGTTTTTATGCTGCTATATTATTGTGCCGGGGGAGCAGGGCTAGTTCTCCTCCATAACTCTATGTTCTCCTCCTTAACTCTAAGGAATGCACTCTTTAACAACTCTCCTTGTCTCCTTTTGTGGTTCAATTAGAAGGACGTGAGGTCTCGGCCTACACCTGTGGAGTAACAGGCCCAGAAGACCTTGTCCTGAGCCCTCCTGGGTTTGCTGCAGAACAAGCAGATACCTGACAATTCCAGCTGCCACTCTACTGACCCCCCCCAGACCCCTCCCAACCTAGATGATCCTGACGATCCCGGCTGCCACCAGGCTGAATCCCTAATCAACCCACCCTGGACTGTTCCTGTCCTGCCAATCTGATCATGCTTGTCACCTAGATCAGGCATTTTAGACTTTGGACACAGCTCATGTGAATTTATTAATTATTAGCAGTATTCTTAAACATCACCCTGCAAAGCCACATGAGGTATGGCCACCCCTTTGAGCCTGGTTTCTCTCTAGGTTTCTTCCTACTATCTGGCCCCCATAGGGAGTATTTCCTAGCCACTGTGCTTCAATCCTGTTGTTGCGTGCTCACTGGGGTTTTAGGCAGGGTGTTTTTGTAAAAGCACTTTGTGACAACTGCTGTTGTAAAAGGGGCTTTATAAATACATTTGATTGATTGATTGGTAGAGAGAGTGGGTACTGTGTGTGGTAGACAGAGTGGGTGTTAGGAAATTGTTCTCAAAGGGATTAAACGTAGGTCCCTTGTTTATCACACAAACAATATAACCTACTCATACCCTCTAAGCACCAGGCCATAACACTGAATACAGCCTTTCTGAATATCCAGTTGTACATTAAGCTACTGAAATCTATTTGGGATAAAGTAGCACTCCAAATGATATAATCATCATACTAGGCTGTAATTTAATAGGCTGTATTAAATGCGGAAATCCTCTTATTTCACTGGGACACGCCCTTGGCAACTTGGATATAAATACTCACCAATGCAAACAAATGAAATATTTTGAAAACTTCTGCATGTAGTGACAAGACATATCTTATATCTTGATCAGTCAAGGAACTGAGTGGGTAGTCTTCCTACACTACTAACGGGTATGTAAATCAGTTATACGATTAAATCATTAGTCTTCATGGGTGTATTCGACTAATTTTGATTACATTATTGGTTTATATACAATTATAAATTAGTGTAATTCACTTAGGAATTATATTGCCATATTTTGACCAAAATATTCAACTGTCTTACCCCATCAGAACCCAAAATACATGCTCCCTCTTTTCGTAAACCATGTACAAACATTGTTGATTCAACAAACAGTTGATCTCTGGGTTGATCTTGTTTGATTTGTCCAATTACTTTGTTGTTTCAATCCAAAAACTGAAACTTTGTAATATAAAAAAGAACAGCTTTAGTATTACAAAACGTTAGTAGCGCTTCAATTTCCATCCCTTTCCGAACGCGGTATAACCAACATAACCAACTAACATACGTGGTACGAACACTGTGGTGCAGTTGGTTTTAGTTTGGACAATGGGCAGACATTCTGCTCTTTAAACCTAGAAGTAACATTGTAAGTTCAATTGCTTCTACAATATAAACACCATGACTATAAAAAGTATATATTCTGTAACAGGGAAGGGTGGGGATCAATGCAATGATCAATAACTTTTTTTTTTTTTAAATCAGAAGTTCCAAAAATGGACAGAACTTTGTTGTTTTAATAGCTCCTACAATAGAAACACATATATATGTACAAAAGTATATAGGTGCCACATCGTATGTACTTTTGTACATTTTTCACAATTAAACCAATATTGGATGAACAAATACTTAATTAAAGAGCTATTGAGATTTGAAGTGACAAATTTCTGTTGAATGTCCAATGTCCAATCCAAAACGAACTTCACTGCAGTGACAAGAACACAGGAACTATTTAGCAGAGTGCAGACTATGAACATTGGGTGTCCTACAATCCCCACTGCTTCTCCCAATCGGGGATGTTTTTTCCCCCAACATGCAGTGTTGAAAATGCTTCAAAGTACTATTCTCTCATCAAATATTATGCTGGCAAATGAAATACAGTGAAGGAAGCTCTCTCTTAAATAGACCTACCATTAAAATGAATTAATCTTTGTCAGTGGGCAAATGTACAAAATCAGCAGGGGATCAAATTATTTATTACTCCATTGTTGTCACGTCACCCCCTGGTGGCGGGTCTTCCTCCTGTCGTGTGGCACCCGAGCGTTCGACGTCGCCGGCCTTTAAGTGGCCTTCGTGTATGTTGGTCCTGTATCCCATGTCCTGTGAAGGCTCCCTTCCCTAATCCCTTGCACCTGTTCCCGCTCAGCTGGGTATTTAAGGACCTGTCTCGTCTCCATGTGTGTTATTGTTGCTGTTACATGTGTTCACCTGTACAGTCGATTTCTATGCCGCGTCGGTATTTAAGTCTGGTTTGCTGCTCTGCCTGTTTTAAGCACGTTTATCCTGTATTTTTCTACCTCCTCTGTTGAGACTTGTGGACCTTTTAGTTGTCCATTAAAAACACGCTGCATTGGCTTCCTGCATTTTGGTCTGTGGCTTGTTTGACAACACATCACAACTGTAGGTAGGCAAAACTATGAGTTGTCAGATTTGAAAGAAACATTATATAATAAAATGATTAGGCATACTTTAAAATGTGCATATCTACGGGCAATGCATTGCAGGTTCAGCTGGCACCGGTTTGGATAGGTATCGAACCAAATGTAGCTAGAAATAAGATCCATTAGCGTGTGAAGAAAATACACAATAAACTAGTTCACTTCATAATACCCAAAAAACATTAATTAAATAAGTGTCTATTACCTTGTGAAGTAAATACACATTAAAAATAGTTCACTTCATAATACCCCAAAACATTAAATAAATGTTAAATGAACATTTGTTACCCATTAATTATCCATGACATTACCATCACATCATCGTTGTATTGTAGCATATTCTTTCCCATTCTTGGTTACTTTACCCTTACTTACCATGTATGATCCTTGTATGTTCATTTAAGTCCATCATCTTAGAACCAGCTCAACACTTTACTGTGTAAGTACTAAGAAACAGGACTGGTATTTGAAGCGGTGTCTGTTCCCACATAGTTACAGTGTAGTTGCAAGGAAAGAGGTTCCCACACATTTAGTGGTGTCTGTTCCCACATCAGGAAAGTTTCAAGGAAAGGGGGCTGTTATTTATAGCAATGTCTGTTCCCACATAAATACACTGAAGTTTCACCTATCAAGGAAATACGCTTGGGGTCAAATAATTAGTAATTAAAACATGTAACACCTCAAACGAATTAATTTATTACAATTTCAAATGAGAGAATATGTTCAAAATAATCTAATTATCCGCATAATTTAGAAAGAGATATTTAAAAAAACACATCTGACAATAATGTTATTGAAATAAAAACAAACGACAGCTACAACCACTACCACCCATTAATATACACTACCGTGCAAAAGTCTTTTTGAAACCACAGCAATTTTTTTGTCCATTACAAAAACATCAAATTATCTATTTGTAAGGTCTACGTGGTGTTGAATTTTGTATTCTTGTATGTTGTATTTCTTTGCTTGGTTTGATTTGCATTAGTCTTAAATGGTTTTCACCTGAAGACATATCTAGTTTTGGTTCACCACACAATAAAAGACAGCACAGGCAAATAGTGCAACACGATTAAAGTTTCTTAATTAAAGATTGCAAAGAGTTTGAAGATCTCATCATCTACAGTACATAATACCATTAAAAGATTCAAAGAATCCCGAGAAATCTCTTTATGCAGGGGACAAGGCCGAAAACACATTTTGGATGGCTGTGTACTACTATTCAGACCCTCGGTGGCACTGCCCCGAGCCCCTTTTCTAGCTAGCTAGCCTGCTACCCGTTCTACTCAATGCTAGCAAGACTATCATTAACTACTAGTGTGTTTTTTGTCATTAATTAGGCTTGATCATAGATACCATTAACTAATGCTGGAGTAAGGTAAGGATGTCCCCCTAATTAAATATCAAATAAAAAAGTTGACAATCTTACCCGCCACCTGTTGTAGAAAATGAAAATGAGCTCTTAGACTGCCCTGTTGGACGTGCATATTTTTCAGGGAAGGCCTAGCATATTTCAGCAAGACCATGCCAAACCACATTCAGCACGTATTACAACAGCATGGGTGTGTAGTAAGAGTCTGGGTGTTAAACTGTCCAGACCTGTCACCCAATGAAAATATTTGGCCCATTATGAAAAGAAACATACTACAAAGCAGCCGGCGAATGGTTAAGCATCTGAAATCTTATATTTAAATGAAAAGGTGATGCAACACTGTGGTGAACAGGCCCCTGTGACAACTGTCTTGACACGTGTTGCTGGTAAGGGGCTTGTATTGTTCCCCTAAAAAATAACATTTGATATGTTTTCTTGTACATCATTGCATTCTGTTTTTATTTGTATTTTACACAGCATCCCAACGTTTTTGGAAACGGGATTGTATGTGGGACCAGACTTAACTTAAATTACAGCCCTCATGACCTGTAAATACCCTGTACCTACCCTATATATGTAGGACAAACACCACTTCAAATTACAGCCCTGTTTCTTGTAACGACGCTGTAACTATGTAGAAAATGACACCATTTCAAACTACAGCCATGTTTTCTTGTAACGACATTGTAACTATGTGAGAACAGACATCACTTCAAATGACAGCCCTGTTTCCTTGTAACAACACTAACTATGTGGGAACAGACACCATTTCAAATTACCGCCATGTTTTCTTGAAACAACGCTTTAACTAGGTGGGAACAGACACCACTTCAAACTACCGCCCTGTTTCCTTGTAAAACAACACTAACTATGTGGGAACAGACACCACTTCAAATGACAGCCCTGTTTCCTTGTAACAACATTATGTGGGAACAGACACCACTTCAAATGACAGCCCTGTTTCCTTGTAACAACACTATGTGGGAACAGACACCACTTCAAATGACAGCCCTGTTTCCTTGTAACAACATTATGTGGGAACAGACACCACTTCAAATGACAGCCCTGTTGCCTTGTAACAACATTATGTGGGAACAGACACCACTTCAAATGACAGCCCTGTTTCCTTGTAACAACACTATGTGGGAACAGACACCACTTCAAACTACAGCCCGGGGGAGTGTTGTGGGGGAGTGTTTTGGGGGAGTAGCGTGGGGGAGTGGCGTGGGGGAGTGGCGTGGGGGAGTTCCGTTGGGGATGTAGGACACCCTATTGAAAATGCTTTCTGTGGCTTGGATTCATAGCACACATTGAAGCTAAATTCCTACATTGTTAAATGTCAACTCTGCTTTGGTTTGGTAAGACCTAACTGCCCAAATAGCTTTGGCATGGGAACATTGTCTACTATCTGTTCTAGCTTAATTCTGAAAACTTACTTGAAATACATCAATTAGTAATGTCACTTTAAATGGTCAATTCAAAAGCATGACTAAGAAATGAAATAATATACTTTCAAATGAAGACTGTGTTTTACATTTAAACACCTTACTTTACTAAGAAGGTGTGTGATAGTAATGTTCTTTGTTAATAAAATTATGCAGAATACCAAAAAGGTATGTTGGTAAAACCTAAGTAGTTATCTTCTAGGTTCATAGTAAGTACTTTAAAACCTACATTGTTCCTACATTCTTACCACTTACTTACATGTTACGTTACTTCATGTGTAAGCAGATCCTACAAACCATGGATCCAACATTGGATGTGTTCACTATAAATTGAGATTAAATCAGACCAACAGAGGTTTGCTATGAGAATAAAAAACCCTGTCAATACCATGAATTTTACTGGATATGGCTTTTGTATTTTATTGTGATGTTTTCTATTTGCAGGGAAATGGAGTCAAAATTGTTTGATGGTCATCTGAGTTTACAGGAATTAAAAAATACAAGACAATTAGCGTCCCACAAAATACTTCATAAAGACATTCCAGATTACCCAAAAAACTTGGAATTCCACATATCCGAAGTGTCCCATATAACTAACCATGCAGGGCTGAAGGGGATCCTGAGGTCCAATGGATTTCAGAGTGGAAAAGGTGGTTTTATGTGGTGGGGTCTAAACATCAAGAACATCGATATCGAGGAAGTGGAGGAGCGCTATCTGGATAAGGAGATCCCTGACCGACACTCCTCAAAATCCCAAACTGGAGGAAGGACACGTCGGGTGCCGTTTCTTAAAAAGTTTACCTCCTCTCCAGTCTTCCAAGACGGATCTTGATATGGGAACTTCAGGATGAATTTCCATTTGCAAGATCTCATGCAGATGTACCAAGATCAGATCTGTGAAGGTGAGGAGCCGGTCCTAAGAGCCCACCAAACAAGTGGTCTACAAACAGGAGATCATGTACACAGTTGTGGTTCACGGTCCAAAGGTGAACATGTTTGACAGATTCTCACTTCTTGAAAATGCTAATGCTATGTGTAGCTATAGAGAGGGCACAATTACCTGGTTCGCACAGGTTGTGTCTGAGACCCACCACTTTGAATTGATCAGAGAGCCCAAAAAGTTTAAAGCCAAAAAGGTTCGCAAAAACAGAGCGCAGTATTTTATGTGGGACCATGTGGCACTAGCATTTCACATGCCTACAGACACTGTCCTACATGTTGATAAAGTCAATCTGATCGAACGTCTAAAAGAATGTGAACGTATTATACCATACTATAGGAGATATGATCCAATACTCACACTTGAAACAGCAGCAAACATTGTTCAAAATGTTAAAGCTTCAGTGGCCGAGTAAAGTGCAATAAAAGTAGGATAGACTTGCATACTTGATAAAATTATTCAGAGTTTTTTATATCTTGGGACCTGCAAGATAATTGCTGTTGACAGATTTTAAGACAGATCAGCAGTCTTCACTTCAAACTTTGACTTTAGTGTTATTTTATATTTACACATAATAATTAAAAAAATAATTAATCATTAAAGAGGTGAGATATATTTGAGTATTAGTGTATTTACCATTGATCTTCCTGTGATTTTCTTTTCAGATATTCAGATTTTGAGAAAAAACTGTGTCCAAATGTAACGGTATAAGGAATAGGACATCAAGTGCAGAGCTAACAGACAATGACAGATTTAATAACAAAACTTAGGCAGGGGAAAACAACAAAACAGTTGGACTACAATGCAGGCAGGTTAGAATGCACAGACACACACTGACTCGATAAGGCCTGAACACCACAGACTAAATAGGGAGCTAACAAGGGTACAAACTGGAGAAAGCAATCCTAACAGAAAGGACAGGCTACATTCAGAAACAAAAGCACAAACCAAACTAGGGCTGCAACTAATATTATTTTGATAATCGATTAATCTGTCGATTAAAGATAAGATTAATAAATTCCAGAATTAAATGCAAGTGTTTCATTTGAATTGCATTTCTGTTTTCAGTGTTTTTCTAGTTGAGAAGCGTTTGACTGTGACTGTAAATGTTAATGCAAATTGCGATGCATTTATATACCTCAACGTTTCTATTGTGGAGTGATATAGTACAAAAAAAATAGGAAACTGCGTAACAATAATGTGGCGAATGCCTAACTAGCTGGAGCTGCACCACATGCAACCTCAACTTGCTCAAGTAGACTAGACGTCAACATTACCCCGCTGTGCAGTCAAGATTATCAAACACATGCAACCTCAACGTGCTCAAGTAGACTAGACGTCAACATTAACCCAGCTGTGCAGTCAAGATTATCAAACACATGCAACCTCAACGTGCTCAAGTAGACTAGACGTCAACATTAACCCCGCTGTGCAGTCAAGATTATCAAACACATGCAACCTCAATGTGCTCAAGTAGACTAGACGTCGACATTATCCCGCGGTGCAGTCAAGATTATCAAACACATGCAACCTCAACGTGCTCAAGTAGACTAGACATCAACATTACCCCGCTGTGCAGTCAAGATTATCAAACACATGCAACCTCAACGTGCTCAAGTAGACTAGACGTCAACATTATCCCGCGGTGCAGTCAAGATTATCAAACACATGCAACCTCAACGTGCTCAAGTAGACTAGACGTCAACATTACCCCGCTGTGCAGTCAAGATTATCAAACACATGCAACCTCATTGTGCTCAAGTAGACTAGATGTCAACATTACCCCGCTGTGCAGTCCAGATTATCAAACACATGCAACCTCAACGTGCTCAAGTAGACTAGACGTCAACATTAACCCAGCTGTGCAGTCAAGATTATCAAACACATGCAACTCCATGTATACAAACTAAGATAACTAAAATAAAATAAGTGATCGATAAAATAAAATAAATGAATTTGCGATATATATATTTTATTTAACATCTTCTGTTAATTAAAACTGTAATGTCCCCATTCTCCATCTAACCCTGCTGCCTGCTGTACATCTTTGTGTGTAACAATGGCGTTGCTTTTTAGGGCTTGGTCCCCAGCTGCAAGATGCTTGTCTTGGGCTTCCTTTGACAGTCCTTGTTGCTTGTTTATCTTGCGATATCTGGCAGCATTGGATTGTGGTTGTACGTGACATCTCTGTGGTGTAGCTTCTGCCATCTCAGCCTTTGCTATCTTTCAAATTTGTTTGTGGCTGTATCTCTTGTAGACCCAACTAATCGAAAATGACATTCGTTGCCAAAGATTTTGGTTACTGATGTTATAGATCAGTTGTTGCCGGCCTAAACCAAACAGAACAAAACAGAACCTCACACCAAACAAATGCATTAATAAAACAGATACTACTACTAATACAATTTAATCAAATGTTAAATTAATAAAAAATCCTACAATATGATTTTTCAGTGGGAGAACTCTCATCTTTTTCAGTGGGAGAACTTGCACAATTGGTGGCTGACTAAATACTTTTTTGCCCCACTGTAGTATGATCTGACATGGTGCTGGTTGGCTTTTTTTACAGTACATGTAAAAAGTACTAGATCATTGTACTCATTCAAAGGGGGGTCCATATTGTTTATGCCTGTTTATCGCCACATTATTGGTGCCCATAACGCAATTCAGATGTTTGCTATATTTTCTTTGTATTGTTCACTGTGATTGGTTTCTGAGTGAGCGAGCATTTCATATGTATCATCTTTATGTGTTTTTATTATTGCCGTAATGCCCTGTTCAACTGTAAAACTTGTTTTCTATGTTTAAATAAAGATCAAATAAATATATTCCCACCAAAGGATACAAAAATAAATATTTGCTACCTCAAAACTGAGAAGTTCCCAGAGTCGGACTAGGGCTGACTATATTGAGGTCTGACTCGCCAATCCTGGGACCATTTTAGAGTCGACAGGACCGGCTAGCTAAAGAATGAATGTCTTGAGGCCAACAGAGAGATGCGGAGGGAAACCCTTATTTGTTAACCTTTTGACCGAAGCCCTTCCTAAGCTCAAAGAGTTTACTTAATATAGAGTTTAAAGCATTTACATTTCAGAATAAAAGACCACAGCGATAAATTGGGTGGAGTATGTTTCATAATTAGTTAGTCATGGTATGATAATCGTAACATACCAGAACAAAAAACATTTTCCAACCTGGAATATCTTTTAATCAAGTGTATACCCTATTATATCCCATGGGAACTCAATCAATCTCATCAATCGGTCATATAGTATCTCTTCCCAAGCGTATACAAAGCAGGCCCTTAAAATATGCCACAGAACTCTGAAAAAACTAGAAAGCAAGCCCTCCTAGGGGGCGAGGTTAGGCAACATCACTACAGGTTAGAGCGATCGTACAGAAAACCTCCATGTGAATTTAAAATGAAAAGCTTCTACCCCAGGCGTCACACTTTGTAACTCATGGCTGATCTGTCCTACTCTATGACCTGTGGAAGGGCTGAAGATTTATAAGGTCAATCATTTCAACTAAGCTTAGATGTTAACATTGTTTAAAAACTGTTAGACCACAGATAATTCTTTATTTGGGCTTTAATAGCATTTACAGTGAAGTAAACCTGGTTTAAACAATGACAGTGTTTTTAACCATTCCCCATTATTACAGTAATCTTACCTTTAGGTGGATTAGGTTTCCCAACAACAATTTTTGTGAAAACAACTTCTGAAAAAGTGTTTAAAGTCATGCAAAACCAAAAGGTAGACAATACCCAGTCTCTGTAATTCCAGAATATATAACATAATAGCAGGTTGCCTCTTCGTTTCTAGGTCGAAAGGTGGGGTTCTACATCAGATTTACCCTTTTTTGTCTTCTTTGACAAGGCAAATTACTATTGTGCTCCAAGGAGTCAACAGAATGTGATCGTTAGTACAACAAAAGGTGTTCTGAAGGGTGGCTGCCCAAATGTACCAGTTGTAGCCCGTTAGGAACAAATCTTTACCCAAACCTTAAGCGGTGGTTATTTCATGTGTTTCTGACGCGGTAATGAGCTATTGCCAAGGCGTTCCCATTTAATTCATAAACATGTTCCTTGACAGATGAAGACATTGATGAACTACTGTGATGATGAAGGTTTTGAGTACTCTGATCTTTTAATAGTGATAGAAACAAAGTGAACCACCGCCTCGACTCATGCTTGCCTCTAATCAGTCAACCTGCCACCATTTGCACCTGACATCTAACCCCAGTGAGACTGCCCTCTAGTGGGGAGAAGGGACGTAAAGTTAAACAACATCAAAGGTTGTGTTACCCGAGATAGTAAATTGTGTTCGTGTGGGAGAGCTTGCCTCTCTACAACAAGGGTACCTTGTCCCTGTGTCAAACATACACTGAATAAGCAATTTCTCAAAAGCAGATACACAAACACACATCGCACACACACACACACACACATTCAACATGATAGGCCCTTTAAGCTAAGAAATGAAGAAAATAATTTTGCCACAGGACGTATTCCGCATGAAGTACTACTGGTCTTAGCGGCTCCAAACCAAGACACCAACATGGCAATCTTCTCCTGCCGCTTGCACTTGATTGCCCAGACAAACTCCCTCATCAAAGCGAGTTTATAACAAACACAAACACATACGCATTGGCGGAACATCAAAAGCAAGCTAGAAGTCACATCAATTGCTCTGTTCTGTCCGCACCGACGGTGGGGCGTTTAGTAAAGTAGCCAGCTGTGTGTATTCTACAAACACACTCAAACACACACACACTCTCTGCCTCTGTCTCTCTCAATAACATAAATGCGCTTATATTCCGGTAGCATCATTTTGCAGTAGACTATTTTGAGCTATAGTTCATCATCAGCGGGCAAACTCTGAACATCCCTCGCCACCTGCAAACACACTCGCGTGCACACACAAACACACACCCCGCACTGTCAAGAACAAGATGAGTTTATCAACCCACAGCACCAGATACAGATTGTAGATTACACCTTAACTCACTTTTTATATTCAGTAGGTTTCTTTACGTGTATCTCTCTCACACAAGATCAAATAAAAACGGGCAGGTCCTTAGCACTTACATCTCGGAAGCAGGGGGCTGGCACTGCTCGTTACGGCAGAGGAAAGCGTGTCCACACGCCTGTCCCATCGCGCATCCTGACTCGCGCTTACCGGTAGCTTCTACACACGCCAAACAGCTGTCTTCTCCGAGTAGCCGGGAGCAAGGACAGAGCGTGGCGAGGAGCTGAGGAGAGAGTGAACGGTGTGTTATTGTTTGGGCGACAAGATGGGTGGATGGATTTGTGGTGTGATGTGATGTTCTACTCTTTCTCTCTCTCCTTATTGCTCTTCTCTACTGCTCTGGAAGCGCGCAGGGATTGGTTGGGCTTCGGTAAGAAATACTTACTACAGCTCTGTGAAGCGAGAGCAGATAACGGGAACAGAGCGCTCGCGGCGGCTACACGGAGAGTGTGTTCCGACCGCTGCGGATCACCTGCTTTATTTTCACTCCAGTCTCCTGATTGCCCTTCTTATTGATGACTGTTCACTGTGATTTAATTTGCAAGTTGGTCCGTGGCGAGTTCATGAGACTGTAAACTTCCCGGTAGGTCTTTCCAAAAGCCCTAAGATCCGTCAGGTGGCCGCGGTGCAAGGAAGGGGTGGATATGGTAGCCATTCTGTTCTCTTCCGGTTTATCATTAATCACCCCCTCTGCAGGCAATTATTTATCATAACTCCTCCCAGCTCAGTATCTCTCTACATGTGGGCCTGTTTACCTCCTCAAAGACTTGACTGCAACGTCTCTGATGAATGTATTAACCTGGAGAGGCTTACATTTAGGTGGAGGGAGCATGGATGTACTGAATGGCCTAGAGCAGGGGTGGGCAAATATTTTGGCTCGGGGGCCACATCAGGATTTTGAAATGAAAAGGAGGGCCACATTTGTTTTTGTAATTTGTTAATCATAATTGATTTGGAGGCCAGAAAAGGGCAAAAGTTAAAACATACATTACCTATGTACAGTAGATCCCATATAAGGTGTAAATAATTAAAATTCTGACTCAGATGTATAAGAATGGGCTGGTGAGTTGGTTTTTTAATTCCCCCCAAAATAATTTTATTACATTCCGTGGGCCAGATGGGACAGCCTCGCGGGCCGCATTTGGCCCTCGTGCCGTAGTTTGCCCACCCCTGCCCTAGAGGCCTGCCATCAGGTAAGGCCACAAATGTTAGAACCCAGAATTGTATGGCTTTACTTTCATCCTTAATTTGGCAATATGGCCAGTAAATAAATAGGTTCTAAAGATGGTCTCAAGCCCACAAATTATTAGGGAATGAGAGCAAAGCGTTTTATTATTAACGGTGCCTTCAGCCTATAAGTCAGGGAGAGAAGGTTAGAGGGACGTGTGGACGTGGGGAGAAAGACACTAAGTCAGATTTCTTTAAAAAAAGTAAGGAATGAAAAGCCAGTCCATTCATCTGTAAGTAAACCACTGAGCTCAGGAGCCAGGCAGACCGGGGGGGTAGTCGAGACACATGAGGGAGGGGGTCAAATGGGTAAACAGGGTGTCGAGGTCATTCAAAATGAGGGGATGTGTTTGTGAGTCAGCGGATGTGAAGGTCTAGGGCACCTCGGGACTCTCAGCTGGAGGTGTCAGTCATAATCAGAGCCTGAACCCAGTCCGAGGCTCAGGATGAGCTTAGGCTGGTGTGAAGAGAAAATAATGGCGCTGCTGTATTTCACATTCCCAAGTGCTATATGTCTTTTTGGTTTTCTTTTTTGTCGTCCTTGAACATCAAAGACTAAAAACAGCAGAAATTCAAGTCTTTGGAAATCTGTTTTAGTTTCCCCACACAATGGGGAACCTGGTATGATCCTACAGAAATTCAAGCAAAGTTTAAAATAAATGTTTAGGTCGTATGTAATGCATATCTGTTTGAGCTTCTTGTGGGCAATATGCAGTCACACAAATTATTTCTGATTACGTTCCGACCCGTCGACCATCTACTGAAGAAAATAATGTCTGTGCGGCTGATTCCTGGCCTATATTCTTATACAAATCCTCTGCTCCTCCGAAAGCTAAGTCAGGAAGATATGCTTTTGTGTGGTCTCATGGGTAAAACCATTGCCTCAGCAGAAGGGTAGCTGAAGGTTAAAGCACAATTTAAAATATAGTCAGTTAGCAGACAATCTTATCCAGAGTAACTTAAACATGCAATCAGGGTCATCAGCACAACTAAATCTTTTATTTCAAAGGACAGATCTTCAACCTTATGTTACTGGTCAAATAAAGAGCATTCTGTCATGCTTCATGTTTCCCAGTGAATCTTTTAACTGGTGTAGTTCTCTCAGGATGCCTAGGTTTTGAGCAGAGGCAATCACAAGAGGGGTGATGGTCGTCAAATGTGACTTCCCAAAATTAAATGGGGATACATCTGAGCTTGTCACACATTCGTTGTGAACCTGCCGTTTGTAAACATTGGTTGCACAAATGTAGCCTTGGATTGTTATGGCAATCGGCAGTGGATTTGAAAACCCAGAGGTACTGAAAAAACGATGGTTTATGGCTGGATTATTACTATCAATTTATCCTCATCAGCAGCCAAAATAAACTAGGGATGTTGCTTCTCTAGAGTTTGGAGTTGTATAGCCTACCTAATATATAGTTTGGAGTCATAGAGCTGATCTAATATAGAGTTTGGAATCATAGAGACTACCTAATATAGAGTTTGGAATCATAGAGACTACCCTGATTCTTTTTAAATATATCAAATAATAAATAAACAGTTTGTATATATATTTTTTTTAAATGAATGCATTTGAGTCTAGTTCATATGTCTTATAATTTAAGTAGTTGAACAAAACTAATTGGGAAGATTCAATGTGTTTTGTGTGTGTTTTCCCAAATATCAGATAAACAGAAAGATGTGCTGTTGCCTTCCCAAATAGGTATTTACAGATGTGCACTTGTCCGCAATTACCTGCTTCCAATGTACTTTTTCTAACGTATATCTGTAACAACACTATAATACTGTACATATGAAAAGTAAACTAAAGTAAATCCATTTGAATTTGAAAATGTACTTTAACCCTTGTGGCTAGAACTTTCTATTTGTTGACGTGTAGCTATTACTTCTTATCCATTTTGGTTATTTTCAGTGTGTCCGGGATTTAGCTCAAGAGAATAAAAGTAATCTATATGTTGTTCCGCTATTAGGGCTTTATGGAAAAACACGAACAAGACTAGAAAAGGTACAATTCAGAGGAAATTCCTCGCTGTCACAGCAGCTGTGTCCGGTGTCCAGCTGTGTAGCAGTAAATAAACACAGATAATCCCCCAATACTTAACTGGCCATCTCCCAAATACAAAAACAAAGATATGTCCCATTAGCTAGCTAGCTACCTATCTCCTGTAAGGGTGTCAAAATGACTTCAGCCTCATGTAGTATATGCTTAGTCTAGTACACTAACAGCACAATGGAACACACAAGGCTCGAAGGGAGCAGTGGTGTAATTATATTAAGTTGTAGAAATACTCCAAAATGTAACATAGATATAAATGAATAACAGAAAATAAATAAATGAAATTCAATTACAAGCTATTACAATTTGTTTAACAATATCCTGGGTGCACCCTTCTTATTTTCTGGCTGTTGAACATCTTAAAAAAAAAAAAAAAAAATGCAACTTTCTGATTACAACACATACAAACAACTGTCCTACCGCACAGGTGGGGTTATCAGATCCCACACACACAATGAACACAATTATATGTTCCTAAGCACTAGGTCTCCTTAACTGTGTCCTTGTCCAAAGAATAATCTAGATAGCCTGCATGGGAAAGCTCGCCATCAAATGTGTCAATCCCAATTTAAAAACCTGACCTGTGCACAGGCAAACACTTAAATTTGATTTGTGGATTAACTACCCATCATCAGAAAATAAGTAGGAAATATTACATTTGTGGTGAACTAAAACAATGCAATCTTAAATCATACGCATACAAATTCTTTACCACAAGAAGTGATTCATGAAATACCACTATCAAATAGCATTGACTGCAACAAATCAGTCAGGATACGCCCACCAAAGCCACTGGCCAAGTCATGATAGGCCCACTAAAGCCACTGGCCCAGTCATGATACGCCCACCAAAGCCACTGGCCCAGTCATGATACGCCCACCAAAGCCACTGGCCTAGTCATGATACGCCCACCAAAGCCACTGGCCCAGTCATGATAGGCCCACCAAAGCCACTGGCCCAGTCATGATACGCCCACCAAAGCCACTGGCCCAGTCATGATACGCCCACCAAAGCCACTGGCCTAGTCATGATACACCCACCAAAGCCACTGGCCCAGTTCCAGTTTATTTCAAATTGATATGTAACGTCCACAAGCAGTTTGTGCAGCGGATGGATGAGCTAAATGAATCATGCTTCGGGAGCAGTTTACTACATTGATAAGGTTGTTATTACTCTATCGCTTATAGCTATCACATAGGTTGCGGTTATGTTTTGGTGGAATCTCCTGATTTTTGTTCCACTAAAGATGTTTGCAAATTATTATTCTGTATCGTTTCAAAACAGCTTCAATAATTATTCACCTCTAAATAAAGTCATGAAAATGTTTGGGATAATGCACATTATTACAAAGAGATTTCTAATTACAATGTGCCTAATGTTTTCTTTTTTGAGAAGATTTGTTTAGCAGTGTACTACGCCAACATGTAGAAGCAGATCATCATAACATAATCAAATGTTAGCAGGCCTCTCTTACTCAAACCTGTACACATTTTCTGCATGTGGAATGAAGTGGTTGTGGAGAAAGTAGATCTGGCGGCTCCACAGAGCTAGATAGAGGCCTCTTGTGGCCAAAACATTTTTTCAGGAGCTTCAAAGTATGTGAGAGAAGCGGGGAGGGGAGGGAGTGGGCTCCGTTCAACTGGACTGTGAAGTGAATATCGAAGCGGGCCAGAACCAGAAGGCTGTCGCAGTGCCTCATCACGTGGTCAGAGTAACCTATTATTGGGCTAATAGTGTGTTCATTTGTCTAGAATGTTTTCAGAATGAAAATTAGCAGCAATGAACAAAGCAGAAATAAAACACTGCAATCAGGTTTTCTGCATGTAATGCCTTGGCTGTGTGGTTGGAAAAAAGGGAAGCAAAACTCTCCATGAATGGGGTGCATAAGCTTCAGGTCCTGGTTGAAATACCAGTAAACCTCACTGATAATATCAGGTCCGAATTGTATTCAGAAGCCTTCCCCTATTCCACATTATGTTACATTACAGCCTAGTTCTCAAATCGATTACATTCTTTATTTTCCTCATCAATCTACACCCAATACCCCTAAGGACCAAGCAAATTCAGGTTTTTAGAATTGTTAGCAAATTTATAAAATAAATAAAGATATATATATTTAATATACATAAGTCTTTATAAAATGTGCTATGACACAATTGAGCTCAGGTGCATTTTGTTTTCAACTGATCGTCCATGTACAACTTGATTGGAGTCCACCTGTGGTAAATTCAACTGATCGTCCATGTACAACTTGACTGGAGTCCACCTGTGATAAATTCAACTGATCGAGCATGTACAACTTGACTGGAGTCCACCTGTGGTAAATTCAAGTGGTTGGACGTGTGTGGATCACACCTGTTTTTTTAAGGTCCCACAGTTGAAAGTGCTTGTCAGAGAAAAAAACAAACCATGAGGTTATAGGAATTGTCTGTGGAGCTCAGAGACACAACTGTGTCGAGGCACAGATCTGGATAAGGGGACCAAAAACTGCAGCACTAAAGGTCCCCAGGAACACAGTGACCTTCGTTCTTAAATGGAGGAAATTTGGAACCACCAACATTGTTCCTGGAGATAAATACCACATTCTCAATGTTCCTCAGTGCAACCAACGTAGCTTTACGTAGCTATTATGTTCTCCAGTGGTAAGTGGCAGAAAATGATGCAACACCGGCACTTCATGCTAACATTCCTGATACGCCCACCAAAGCCACTGGCCCAGTCATGATAGGCCCAC
>JACXGK010002252.1:0-56993 GCA_016801125.1 Novumbra hubbsi | reverse complement strand
CCCCCCCCCCCCGCATGCACGTCTTTCTCTCTCTCTCGCTCTGTCTCGCTCACACACACACACACACACTTCACATTTCTCTCAATGTCCTTCTCTCTCTCTCATTAAAGGTTTTAATCCCTGTTTCTCGCCCTCTGCGAACTTTGTGCAATTTGCTCGTCTTCGCGTTCGTGTTGTCTCATTGACCCGAGTCAACAGGGCTGCCGGTGGGCTGTCCTATCCGCTTGGCCAAATTGCGCCTGATTGATGAAAAATAACAATTCTCACAAGCAGTGCTGTTAGTCGAATAGGCGCCCCCACAACCCAGACCCAATCCCACCCCCTCACTTTAACAGAAAACACACACACACAATTACACACACACACACACAGATATTGCGTCAAACATTAGTTTGCAAAACGTTATGTAAACGAGGAGAGGTTAAGGGGTAAGCTACTAAATCCACATAGCGTTCTGTTATGACCAAATCCAATACATTTTATTTTAATTGATCAATACATCGCAAGTTTACTATCATAATGAATATGTGCGTTTATAATAACAGGATATTAAGAGGGTTGTAATCATTCAACACACCCTGTGGATTGTAATTATGGTTTAAGTTTGGACATTTTGACTCTTAAAATGCTTTGGTCGCAACTACGCCCTCGAATGTTTCATGGAGTGATGGAGTTTTTGGCCTGCAGTAGCTATACGGTTCGCAGGTAGCAACAGGTGGGGGCGCTAAAATGACCAACCGAGGAACGCCCTTAGGCTACTAGTCACTGCTCTGTTACCTTGCTAAATCCATACTTGTTCTCTTTGCTGTTAACTGTCTCTCTGTGTGTGTGCATGTGTGTGTGTGTGTGTGTGTGTGTGTGAAACTGAGGGAGCGTCTGAGCACATGTAGCGTGCTACCCTGTGAAATACATTGCATTAACTACATTTGAGAGTGAATGCAGTTAGGTTATTTTCTGCTTCTGGTAATACAGATTGAGGGCACACCAAACCCCACGAAGCTCTGAGCCAGGAAGCCCGCCGCGGCCCACTCTTCCCCTGCTCACCGGACTTTGATCAGCGAGGCCTGGCCCGGGAGCCGCCCGAGCGGTGCAGCAGGTGGGTTGCTTTTTCAATGACACCCCCAAAGGTGACCCAAGCATGTCATTAATCCACTGACCATCGCTGCTGCGCGTTTTACATATTTTCAAGTTTCAGTAGTAATAGTATTGTAATGTCTGGTAATGGCTAAAATGTTGACGTAGTCTTTTATATAGATTTGTTTGGTAAATGTTGTATTCATCTTGTTTGAGCATATTTTAGAATAAAAGATTGTTAGTATTTGTCAGTCGTCGACTTCTGAAAAGGCCTAAAACGTAATCATTATATTAGGCCTCTCTCTTTTCGATATTCAATCAAACAACCATATATATGTAATAATGAACGTGCTTTGAGAGAGTGGCTTACAAAAACAATAAACTAGAACCGAAAGACCTCAGGCTTGGAAGTTTCATGATGCCACTGATATCAAGGTATTAGAATTACATAGGCTACTAATTGTATCAAGTAATACCATGCATTCTTGATTTTGATGAAATGGTTCAGGTTGAATCCTTGTGTTCTAAGTGAGAACATTTCAGGTTGGGATCATTCTGCACCAATGACCAATCAAATTGAAAGAAAAAAATGTAGCAAATTGATTGATCTCGTGATTTAACTTAAGCTACTGTTGTCATCTTAACACGGAAGGTTACAAGAAGAAATCGTTCTACATTTTGTTTGCAATACAACTTGATTTAACAACAGTGCTATAACACTGATTTGCTCGCACCTTTCAATGTGTTTCTTTATTTGAGTGTTGATAAGATGATGTAATCGAAGTCTTGAGCCGTAGGTACATTATAGCCTCGTTAAGGCCGCCATACCAATGACTGACTACAATAAACAAAGATGATATCGTGATTCGTCCTCAAACATTGTTAGGCGAGATAGACCTATCGGACAACTGAAAGTAATCAATGCGTTTTGTGGAAGATAATACAATTAAAATCCATGTTTGTCAATACTGATGAGTCTACATGTAGGCCTACCTGCTGCAGGGAATGGAAAATATAGCAAAATGTTGTGCCTAATTGTTACAACGGTAGTTTAAATACATCGAAACATAGATTTTAAATAGATTTTAGTATATATGTGTTGGTTATTTTCTGTAAGTAGCCTAAAGCCGTTATATGCGAGACGTCTCAGCTCAATTAGCTTTTTAAACACTTCATGTTCGGGTTGTTTGACTAACAATATTTTCTAACGGTCTTTAATGAATAAGATTTTTCATGTTTCAACATGCACCTTTCCTTAAAAAAAAATAAAAAATACATTTTCGTTATTTTCCTTGCCAGTCTGGGCAAACTCGTGTTTAACAGATGGCTGTTCTTTTTAATGTGAACCCTATCGAGCATATCGTCCATGGGAGATATGAAATACCCGACCTTTTGTGCAATTACTATGGTAATTCCCGCTATATTCTGTCAATTATATCCATATGAAAAATACGGTATTATAATAAAATAACAACATTTGAAAGATTACTTTCAAATGCCTGCCACTATAAATTGATGCACACGTAGAACAATTTGATATTTGAGATCCATTTGTCTCTTCTTTGCGGATCAAAAGAGAGAACTGAGGTAGACAAACATTACTACGTGGAAGAGAGTAGAATAGAGTGAATTTACTTCCTGACAAGTCGTGAAATGCAATGAAAATATACTTCAGATGATATGGCTAAATATGTTGTACAAACAGATATTTGTATCTAAAACGATATATTCATGTGTGTATACTTTTTACTATTGGGTTGATCGGGTGATCAAACACACTATGCTGGTGTTGAAGCGTCAAAGTATCACTTCCAACTGAGCTACAGATGACCCCAATGAGATGCATAAGACATTTTATTACAGTATGTTAAGAAATAGCGGAATGTTGGTTAATGACAGTTTCCATCAATTCATCAAAATAAATAATAAAATAATTACGATTCATATGATGAGATTGTTTAATGGTATGTAATATAATAAACGATTTCCAATAACTTCACAAAATACGTTCTGTGATTTATATTTGATATGTAATAAAACTTAATGACTTGTTAATGACTTGCCAAGTATTTACTTGTAACCTAACATTTTGAAGATGAATGGTTTATGTAGGAAATTATTCAGCTAGATTTAATGTAATACCTTATTACAATAACAGATAAGTAACAACTTTGTAGATGAATACATACATATATACATGAATAATAACATCAACATATCATTTAATAACTTAAAAACATCAATGTTTTGAAGTAATACTTCCGTGAATGTAGTGCACATACTACCACCCACATACTTCTATTCATTGTACAGGATTACAGATTTGTAAAAACCCAAGCACACAGCAACATGTACACTTCTGTATGCTTCTGTGTGCGCTACTATGTCTGCCACAACCCTGGGTTGTCCAGACCCGGTCCAGACCCGCTCCAGACCCAGTCCAGGCTGGCCGAAAAAAGGAGCTGCATAAATCCTCACCTCACTGTGTTACATTAATCATGTCATGAGAAGGAGGTTTGGTTTTCCAAACACACACACACACACACACACACACACACACACACACACAATGAGTTCACAATATCTCTAGCTGTATATTAGACTTACAAGCCTATAAGTCAATACATCTTGGAAACCAGCTCCTAGGGCCAGAGTGCTATGGGTGGGTTTTGTATCTCAGTGGATGTTACCGTAACTACTGCAAGGTAGGTAGGCTGCAAGGTAAGTGTGAAATAATATTTGGTAAGTTACTTGACCTTCCAAAAGCCTTCAAATGCTTTCAAACTGGCAGTGATTACAGGTAAAAAAACAACTTTTGGCAGATCACACAGGTAAAGAATCAGTTGATTTCTTTCTCCTTCATTAGCATACTGTTTCTTTTAACACAAAAAGGATGTTAGCTTTACATTAGTTCTAACAATTTGTTATAGATGGTGTAACATCATTGTAGAAACAACAACTCATTTTGGTTCACGCAAAGAAACAACTCTACTGCACTCAAACTCAAATCATGAGCTGAGGCCAGTTTCACTCGGTCTTTTCGGTGTATCCCTCGAACCAGCAACTTGTTTCATTAATATTGAGGTGAAACTGAAAACCAGCAGGCAACAGCACATTTCAACAGGGCATGTAATTTACAGTGGGTGGTAGGATATGCATCAAAATGAAGAAATAGTACATACAAGTATTGGTTTTTCTTGTTAATATACATGTTGGGTTGTATTTAAATATTTCCAAAAAACGGATGTGATACTTTTGCTCTCTATTTTGATTTCTTTGATTGATTTTCTGCAAGTTTATGAGCAAAATAACATAAGCAAGAGCTTAAAAAACCAATCTACAAGTGGTAGCTAGTTAACATGGCAGCATTCCTTCTGCTGCCAAACGTCTTTCTATCTATTCACAGGGGTTTGCTGGCAGAGTGACACCAACCGAGACCATCACTGGAGAGGAGGGTTACGAGGAGGAGACAACGTTTTCAAAACCGAATGAAGCGACCTCAAGCTGACCAGTAATCTTGCAACGGTGGGCCCTCCTTCCCAGGCTCCGGCCCCTGTTAGTGCCTGCTGAGGCACTGGCCTGGCCCCTCAGAGAGACATAAATATGCTGGGCATCAGGTCACAGTCTAAGGCACCATGGGAGTGTCAGTGGGCAAACAACCTGAAGGAGAGAGCAGAACCAATGCCTGTGGGCATTAGCATGTCTGCCCAAAACAGTTTTACATGCCCAGCGTTCATCCAGGCACTGCAGTGTTTCCTGAAAAGGTAAGTGAATTACATTCAAACAACAGGCCCCTAAGTACGTTAGCAATTGAATAGCTTGGCCAGTAAAATGTGTTCACTTGATTATTGTTCTGAAGGTGTTAGGTGTCCCACAATAAACTGTCACTGGGAGAAATTATGCAATGGCTTTTGTGTGATTCATTTCATGGCATTTGCACGGGGCACTTTTTGGTGAGTTGTTGTTTAACACACTCACCAAGCACACGTTATATGTCCGTAGAAAATCATTTCATGGGAGATTAGCATACGAAAACGATCATCATACTAATACATTATTTCCAAGTTATTTGACATCAATATATAGCAAATAATGACTTTTGAAAAGGAATATTACAACTACATGCTCTGCATTTAAGTAAAGAAATGTTTATGTTATATTGTCCAAGCAGATGTGGCATTCTACATTAGGGAAAATATCAGTGTCCCTAAGATTCAATTCTCCTAGATATCTGTCCTAGATAGTGTAGTATAAAGGAATTCCATGGAATGCATTTCTGCTAAGGCTGTTAAATGATAACATTTAATTGAGGTTACAGCAGGATTTGCTGTGATTGTGGATTATCAAAATGTCAAAGTTGGCTGAAGGCCTGCACACATTATACAAATTCTTTGTTAAGCCCACAAAATGACTTTATTAAAATGCGAAAAAGTTTCTACTTTAACGTTACACACCTGAACAGAGCCCTCTAATCAGCTAGTCATTGTTTCCCAAAAAACGGTTTTATTATTTTTAACAATTAATATTTAGTTGAACAACTGAGTCCAAAATCAGTGACCAGATATTCAGAACATGAGTGTGTCTTTCTGTCCTCACTAGTGCATTCATATCCAGTCCTATGTGGTCTGGCCAAGTCCAGAAATGCTATTTACTGCCATAGAAAGATATTCAACATACACACATGCACCTCTGTTTAATGCAATGGTTTGACGTGTGTCGAAGGAATAATACTTTTATTTAATTAAAGCACAAAATAAACACTCATAATCAATTCAAGAAGATATCATAAAAATACACTAGGCAATTTAAACTCAAACCATCAAAGAGACAAAACAAGCAAAAAGACAAATCCATATCTATACATGTAAGTTATTTGGTCTTAAGTAGCTAGTATACATTAGAGCATGCAAGCTGAGCTAGGTGGTCGTCTTCAGAAGCGAAGCCACTCCAGCTACATTAAATCTGTAAAAATCGATTTCAAATTAAACAGCAACAAACATTTTCTTTTGACCGTGGTTCCGTCACTGACCACAAAGGCAAAACATTTTTTAATTTACCTGGAGGTGGCCTGTGAAATAAATGGCACCCTACTGCCTCCATAGTGCTCTATGTATGACCACAAAAGGAGTGCACTATACAGGGAAACTGGGTGCCATTTGGGGCACAGCCGTGATCACCAGGGCCTATTTTATTTATTCAGACATAGAAGGCGCTGAGTCACACGGCTCAATGAAAACACCTGGGCTCAGACTTCACTCTCAGCACAGACGAACAGAACCCACACAGGGCACCACACACACACAAAGTAAAGCCCATGTGACCAAGGTTCTTCACATACAAATAGGTATCTGATAACACACCACATTTATCCCCCCCCCACACACACACACAAATAAAAATGAATGTAGCAACAGCTTTTCTGAATTCAGAGAGAAAGGATCTGGGGGTTACCTCTCACAATAACATCCTGGAACAATAAGATAATGAACATCAACATAATGTCTACAGGTTGAAGGCCAAGATGAACTTTCTGCTGAGGAATCACAATTGTCTGGATTAGCTGTGCACAGCGCTAGAATGGACATAGGTAGATGTTTTGGACATAAATACTCTCTGAAACAATTTAAAATACTGGGTTATTGAGCATCTGGGGCAATGTACTGGTCACACCCCCTCCTATCTGGCACTCCACACAGACCTAAAGCATCTGAACTATTTCAACAAGTCCTTCAGCTCAGGGTAGCAGGGACGGTAGGCGGGAGGCTTCTAGGGGAATCCGGAGGGGAACAGGCTGAGGGGCTGGCTCTCGTTGGTGGGTAGCGGGGAGCGATAGCCCTCATAGTTACGTGGGATGGAGCCACTAGTGGAGCCGGAGCTGTTGCTGAGAGTCTCGATGCTGCCCTCCCTTTGGAGCTCTGAGGAGAGACAACACACACACAGAGACACACACACACACACACCAAATGATTGGTACATCAAGTATTTCTGAAAATGGAACGTTATGACCTGTACGATCTGTTGCGACGTTGTCTTGTTCCTGCGTACCAAATCAACAAAATGATGTATTCAGAGCTGACCCATGCTGTCTCTATCAGTCGGCCATGTAACACCACAACCATAATGCTCCAATCTATCCAACTCTACCAGCCGTCCCGGCGACACGGTGCCAATATGGGACAAGGTCTAGGGGTTTGTTCCTAGACGGGGTCCAATCCGCTTCTCTCTCTCAAATGTAACACCGCTCCGGGTTGGTCGGTCTGCCCTGTCAAACACACCGCCTCCCAACCCGATTCATCCCCCATCCCGGTAGTTACAGGAACTGTCCGGCAGCTAGCGGTCGTCCAACGTCAACACTGGATGACACATGGCACGACAGCCTCATCCACAGGGAACCAGTACTCAGTCCCATCGGTGTTATTGGACAGTCAGTCCGCGGCCACATGGAACACATTAGGCTGTAAAACATATCCCTCAATGTGTGTGCATGTGAATGGCACCACGGTCCTGGCAGGAGGAGTAAAGGCAGTGATTTGTGTCGTGCATTCTGACATAGATCAGACATGTGTACCAGGCATATTGTCAGGGACACGTTTCACCGTTATGACTCTGTGG
The DNA here is from genome assembly GCA_016801125.1 of Novumbra hubbsi. Lineage (NCBI taxonomy): Eukaryota > Metazoa > Chordata > Actinopteri > Esociformes > Umbridae > Novumbra > Novumbra hubbsi. The sequence continues at coordinate 49,307 of JACXGK010002252.1, read as the reverse complement.
CCTCTAACGGACAGCTGGAAGTCTAGTCTGGCTTGGAGGACACATGATGTGCGCTCACACACACACACACACACACACACACACGCGCAAGTGCACGCATGTAAAGAATACCAAGGGAGATCACCAAGGGAAAAGAATGCTAGGAAGAGCAAGAATAAAAGTGGAGGCAACACACACACACACACACACATTGTACGATACAAAAGAACGCAGGCTCTGACTTGAACATCCGGACCATTCAGATCATTAGTGATCACACCCCCTAAAATGTGAAATACTTCAAGCACCTGTAAAGGCACCAGCCACAGAACCCTAATCCATAACACAGGTAAGATAGGTGGTGGGGGGCTGACAGGGGAAGGTTACACTAGAATGTTCCACGGGAAACAGAAGCTGTGGGCTTCAGATCTGACCAGCTCCACAAAGCCTTCCTACCTTTCAGAAAACACAGGCAACACACCGCTCTGTTCCACATGTCACTCAATCCCACCTCCCTCCCTCCCTTTTTTCATTCGCTTGGATACAAGCAGGAGAAACAGTCACAGCTGAACTGTAATCCTAGTGGCTGATGATGACTGTTTCACATTGGCTCACACACAGGGCAAACACACACACACACACTCCTAACCTCTTTCACAACCTCTGACTCTTTATCGTCTAACCCCTAATTAAGCCTAAGTACAGTTTTTATCCAATAAGTTGATCACTGGATCATATGTTGCTATAAATAACATCCAACATCTAAAATGCACGCGCACTGTCCTAGGCCCCACCAGGCTAAAGAAGGACCAAACCCATCTGGCATTTGCCAAAATGCCCTACGGCCAGTCCGTTTCTGTCCAAATATGATGAATCCACGAAGTGAGACTGAGATGAGCACCATTTGGCTCACTCTGGTTAGGAGGGAGTTAAGCTTTGTGGCAAAAAGCAATAACAGTTCCACAGGGCTCAGTAAATACCTCATTACCAAGTGGACTGACTGGAAATAATGTCCAGAAATGGTAGAGCAGCCTGTCAATGGCCTAATCCTCTTACACTCTCCTCTTCTCACTCGCAAGCGAGCAAAACACATTATACACAATTACAAATAAACACACAGACCCAAATACATAAGCCCATGTGACGATTGAACGTACATGTACTCACACTAAATCAACTTACCAATATGTGACTTTTGAAATATTATTGCACAAACATCTATTTATGACGGAAACACGAAGACCTCGATAAGCAATGGCCGCCCGCAGAACGCTGGAGCCTCTAGATTTTAAGCTCATGGGTTTGATAAAAAATATTCTGGGTAATATAGGTGATTATTTAATATTTTGGGGAATCTAGACAATCGTCTAATACTGTATACGTGTGTCGTGTGTGTGTGGGTCATGTGGATCGGGGGGCGTTATTAGGTTAGGGGAGCTAGGTGAGTGACCTGAAGTATGAGAGACCTGAGAGATCACTGTCTCTGTCCATTGTTGTCTTTGGGAGTGGAGCAGTAACACACACCGATACTACACTTATTCTGACTGATTTGGTCGTTCAACTTTAATCTTACTGTTGGTCCCAGCTGGCTCTGGTTAGCGCTCTCGCGTCAGACTTCCCCCAGACACACGTACACACACGTACACACAGGCACACACACGCACACACACGCACACACACACACACACAGTCACTCTCTCATGGGTCGGCAGATAAATGCTGGGCTGCTTCATTTCTAATCAGACCTCATCACACTAGGCCCATTGCATGAAGCTAAAGCTCCGCTCTCCATCTCTCCCTGTGTTTCTCTCTCCATCTCTCCCTGTGTTTCTCTCTGTAACACCCTCGCTCAATCTCTCTCCATCTCTCCCTGTGTTTCTCTCTCCATCTCTCCCTGTGTTTCTCTCTGTAGTCCCCTCGCTCGTTCTCTCTCCATCTATCCTCCTTTCTCATCCTCTTCCAGTCATCTCCCTCATGGTTATAGAGCGGCTCTAGTTTTAAAAGCCAACTATAGATCATGAAACCCTAGACACTACATACTGATTTTCATTAGCTGCTGGTTAAGTGTCTCTTTAGTTGTGCTCATAGTAACATTTGTAAAATAGGAGGAAGTGAGGACATTTGGCTGGTCTCACAAAATACATTTATTCATGATTAGGTTTGGAATTAGGTTTAGGGGTTTTGGTTTACAGTAAATGTTTATATGTTTATGTTAACTAGTACTGTAACAGTACTGCTCCAGTTACAATAACAGTACCAACGATAGCTGGTCATTCTTTTGTTCATCACTGGTAGATTGAAGTAGGCAGGCTCCTAACTGCTTAACACTGAGGAACCTCAACACACCAGGCTACTAACTCATCTACACCGAGGGACCTCAACACACTAGGCTACTAACTCCTCTACAGTGAGGGACCTAAACACACTAGGCTACTAACTCAGCTACAGTAAGGGACCTCAACACACAAGGCTACTAACTCATCTACAATGAGGGACATCAACACACTAGGCTACTAACTCATCTACAATGAGGGACATCAACACAATAGGCTACTAAATCATCTGCACTGATGGACCTCAACACACTAGGCTACTAACTCATCTACAGTGAGGAAGATGAAAAATGGCAGAGGTGTATAAAACATTGCCCACTGTTCCTAAAGATTATTTTGGACCACCCATTCAGGTCTCTAATGGAAATGTACAACCTGACAACAGACCTTATTAACATGACAATAAGTCTGTCTGCAATATTGACTTTTGTTATTGTACAATACATTAAGATATGTATTACTATATATCTATTACTACAGAGTATTTGTTGTAACGCATACTATATAATTAGGTCATGTGAATACATGTTCAAATGATCAGATCTTAATTGTAGCTGTATGTTGCCCCAACCATTAAATACTGTACATGTATGTACATATAGTGCCTTGGGAAAGTATTGAGTCACAGGCATCAATTATATAAATATTTGTGATCAACACATCAATCAACACAAAATCCCCAATAAAGACAAAGCAAAAAACAATTTCCGTTATTTTAAATAGCTGGAGGACTGAGCAGTGGTATCACTGAGCTAGGGGGGCACTCTGCTGTAAGGTTTTTATCTTGGAATACGAAAAACGATGAATACCCTTTTTAAGAGGTCTAGGTTCTTACAGCTCACTTCCAATGCAAGAGGAATCACAATTTGATTGGCCATAGAATTCCTTTCTAAGCTACTAATGTAACTAAGAAAAGAACAGCTTTTTCTAGTGGAGGTTCTGTCATCATATCTGAATCATACCTGAGGAACAGATTGGCTTTATTAAGGGTAGACACTTTATTAAGTGTAGACACATCCGGATGTTGTTAAATATTATTTATTCCAAACAATTTTCTAAATTTCCTGAAGTGGTAATCTCTCTAGACCAGGTGAGGGCAAATATTTTGGGGGCCACATCAGGATTTTGAAATGAAATGGAGGGCCACATTTGTTTTTGTAATTTGTTAATCATAATTGATTTGGAGGCCAGAAAAGGGCATTCCGTGGGCCGGATGGGACAGCCTCGCGGGCCGCATTTGGCCCTCGGGCCGTAGTTTGCCCACCCCTGCTCTAGACGCATAGAAGGCATTTGACACAATTGAAGTTTGGATTAAATTACAAAATTATTTTGCTCTTGAACTCGGGACCAGACAGGGTTGCCTTCTCTCCCCCTTATTTTTTGCCCTCGCCTATAAGCCCCTTTCGATCGCTCTGCGTGCATCTACCTCTTGTCCAGGATTAGTTAGTCCCCGCCAGTAACCCGGCAACCTGCTCACCTTCCATCCACTCTATTCTGGAGGACTTTGGCTCCTTCTCGGGTTACAAGCTGAATTTCCAGAATGCTTCCCAATAAATCCGGCAGTGCTGTGGCTCAAGTCGACTGACTTGCCTTTCTAAACGAACCGCTCTGGATCCATATAGCTCAGAGTTCAATACATGCACTTTTCTCTTAAAAAATTGCTCCCCTTCTTCAAATGAAATCTGACTTTCAGAAACTGTACAGTAAACTTTCCGTTTGGCCAAATTCCTTTATCTATTTCCTTCTATTAAATTAATTAAATAAATTAGGCTATTACCTTATTAAGCTGGGGGGGTCAGGTACCCAAAGTCAGTAATTATGTGCCTCAGAGATGTAAAGTTAGTGGAGGGCTGGCAATCTTCAGAAAATGCCGTTGAATGTGTTGAATGCTTCAGGTACCCCACGGTGCCATCTTGAGGCGTGGTCCTGCGTTTCTACAGATCGTCCCTCTTTGCACTGCTGTTCTTTGCCGGCAAACACCCTCTCGTTATACTGGCAATCCGGAGGTAATTTCAACACTTAAGATCTGATAACCGTTTCAACATCGATTCAAATGTCTCTCTGCATTGGCTATGGACCATATTAATAATAACCACGGTTTCCCTCGAAGAGCTGAATGTTAACCTGCAGCCATGCCCCTGGAAAGCTGTGGTTGAGGTTCTGGAAGACATGTCCTGGTTTCCACCAATCCAAGTGGACATTGTTGCATTGGCTTCCCTGCTGACTCCACTTAGGATCCTTCTTGCCTGGAAGTCTCTGCCCCCCCATTTGGTCTCCCAATGGCTTTGTGATGTTGTCGATTTTTTATGTCTTTCATCGAAGAGTTTCCCATTTTAAGCTGTAATTGTTGTTGTACATTTTCTATTACTGTTTTCTATTATAATTGTAGTCGTTGTTTGTTTGTTATCTGTGTGGCTTTAATGTCTTGTGTGTCTTTTCTAAAAAAGGGAGAACGTGAAGAGAGAATATGAAGGGGTCTGAATACTTTCCAAAGGCACCAAGTAAATAAACACACAGACTTTTATATATATATATATATATATATATATATATTGTAACCATTGCTGACAGTAAACAAATGAGCAAATGTGTGATTATTGGTTGGAAGACCAAGATGTGCTACATTTAGGAGAACAAAGCTGTGGCCAAGCAACATTAACAGTGAAGTGAAAACAGAGGACACACAAAGGTCAACCGGGAGTCTAGATTTCTAGAAGAACAACCTGGACCAGGACAAAGAGAATCACTGGATGGCACTTCCAAGACCAGAGGCTTAATGTACTCTATAAGAGCATGCACTTCATACACATTACCCCATTATGTACAGCACAATATAGTACATTAAAAACCAGGTGGTTCAAACCCTGAATGCTGAGTGGCTGAAAGCTGTGGTATATGAGATCGTATACCCTGTTATGACTAAACATTATTTTTATTTGTTCTAATTGGATTGGAAACGTGTTTATAATAAGAATAACCACCTCCGGTGTATGTGGTCTATTGCCAATATCCCTCCACTAAGCACTGTATCCAGGCACTCTGCACCGTGAAGCCCATAGCCGGCCATAAACCACACCTCCTTACGTCTTGTGTTATTATAGCTAAGTTCATCATTGTAAGCTGACTACAGTCCATTTACAGGTCAGTCTGAATGGGGAGACCCTAGAAAGCCTATACTGGCGGTAGTCCATCGTTCAGTCTCAGCTGACAGAGTCTATCTGGGGCTGAAGCTCATATGAACCCCTACATATTCCATGGCATTCCTTCTGACCAGAACCTGATGACCCTCTATATCGCAAGCGGTGTGCCAATGTGAATGTTGACAGGGTTTAAACGCCGGGAGTTAGGGGCTGCAGCCCCGTCTGTCAATGGCTCCAAACCCGCTTGTAGCAACTGATAATAACACCTGATAACACACATGATTTTAACACTGAGAAACAGAGTCCGTGTACGAAAAGGCCACTGACGTAAAGGGGGCTCCGTCCCAGCTGTTGGTTCAGCCCGTCATGGTTCAGACCGTCCAGTAGGACGCGGCCATTACGTATGATTACCCGCTATTACTTAACAGCAGGATCCTGGTCGGCCTTCTCCATTCTTCTTGAGTTCTTCTTCCGAGACACTAGACAGGAGTGTCTCTATCCCCTCTTCTTCGTCCATCCTCCCACCCCCCTCTAATGAATCCCCACCCTCCTCTCCATCTCCTTTCCTAGAAAGTGGGCGGGGTGTGGCTACTGGGTGTAGCCCAGACTGGGCCAGATGTTAAACCACTGGAACACCGTTCCAGCAGCTCCACTTCTCATCGCAACCGCTCCATTATGTACCCTATCACTAATTCATATTACATCTTTTATTGATACACACACCCATATAAGCAGACTTGTGTTAGAATGCGACTCACTGGCTGTGTGTGTGTCTGTGTGTGTGTCTGTCGGTGGGTGAGTGTGTCGGTGGGTGAGTCGGAGAGAATCAAAATTCATGAGCGGTTCAGTATGAACACAATATGCAATAATATACATGCATGCATACATGTCCACGTGTCAGTATAAGCATGCTTGAGGTGTACATCTTGTTATTCATCTAGCCTTTTTTAGATGTTCCAGATCAAACTATAGGTTTAAAGAGTGGGGTCAGAGTAGGGGGATATAAACAGTAAAAGTAAAAGAGACCTAAGTGAAGCACCATCAAAGACACCTTGATAAAAACACCATCTCACAAATTCCAGACCTCTAAAATGCCTTCCTGGTTTTAAAGTGCTTCACCACCGTCTTGTCCGGACGACCAAAACAGACCTGTAATACACATTTGTATGCACCTTCCTCCATCTCTCTCTCTCTATCGCTCCCTCTCTATCTCTCCCTCTCCATCTCTCCCTCTCCATCTCTCCCTCTCCATCTCTCCCTCTCCATCTCTCCCTCTCCATCTCTCCCTCTGTATATTTCTACCTGTATTCCTCTCACCCCTCTCTCTCCCAGTATCTCTCCCCCTCTGTCTCTCTCCTTGTTTCTCTCCCTGTAACTCTCCTTGTATCTCTCTCCTTGTATCTCTCTCTCTCTCCCTGTAAATCTCTCTACCTTTATCCCTCTGCATCTCACTTTCCCTGCATCTCCCTGCCTCTACTTCTCTATATCTTCTTTTCTCTGTTTCCATTGCTCATCCTCTTTCCTTCTGAACTTTGACAGCCATGTGTCTCTCCCCTGAGCCAGCTGTTAAGTGCAGTCTAAAACCCTCCAGAAAAAAGCCCATTTGCAGAAGGCTAAGACACACTGCTCTGACACATGCTTTCACGTACATGCATGTGCACGTCTGAGCGTGCGTGCACAAACAAAAAAAGGCCCGCACACACACACACACCGTGTCCTGGGCACCCCTCTGGGCAAGCAGAAGCGAGTGGCACAGAAAGACGATGCTGGGATAAATGATACAATGACAGCCAGGCCCAATGTGTCAGTCAGTCAGAAGAGAGGAGACGGAGGGAGAAGAGTTGAAAAAAAGTAGGGGTGGGGTAGACGGGGGAGGTTTTGAATACAGGAATTATTCTTCATCGTCTCACACTGTCGCCACGGATTACTCTCAAGCTCTCGGCTGGCTAAAGAGGAAAAGACAGAGAGATAGAGAGAGAGAGCAAACTGCCAGTGAATGAAGGAGTGCTGGGGGGCAGAAATAATGACTGTGCTCTTCTTTCACACTCTTTTCTTTTTCCTGGGCACCATACTCTTCAGACTCAGCTGATGTCACTTCCCTGTTTCTTTTCTTTCCCAGGGTTCACGTTTTTGGCAGCTCAGCTGAGTGTCTTTCCGTGGTACAGAGAGAGCACTCAGTGTCTTTCTCAGGCTCCACTGAAGCAAGCTGGAACAGGACCCTCGGGGAAGAGGACAAAGTGATCAACTAATATTTCTCAGTCAAGTATCCAAATGGTGTGTGAGGAGGATGAGGGAGGGGGCGTGTCCACTGGTGTGTGAGGAAGATGAGGGAGGGGGCGTGTCCACTGGTGTGTGAGGAGGATGAGGGAGGGGGCGTGTCCACTGGTGTGTGAGGAGGATGAGGGAGGGGGCGTGTCCACTGGTATGGGAGGAGGATGAGGGAGGGGGTGTGTCCACTGGTTAAACCAAGGAATGTATCAAGCAGAAGAAATGACAATAACAAAAATATAAATGAGTAGTAGATACAGTACATTTATTCTAAAAGTTATTTAATAACAAACCATTAACTTAAATGCTCTTGCGCGATATTTAGACCTACATTCGAATTTGTCTGTTTGTTGCTTTGTAGCAGATGTAGTAATGACTTAGGTTTCACCTTTGGATTTGGACAAGATTACCACTGATTTGAACAAACCCAAACTCCAGTCCAAAATGTTGTGCCAGCTTTCAGGAAGTATAGTGATGTTCCACCTCTGTGGGTTTGAGGTTGTGTGCCTGTGTACGTTCACTCGCTTGTGGGTGTGTCTTAAAACCTAGAGGGAGCTATGATTGATCGGGAAAGAGGGACCTCCTACCCCGCTGAGTTAATGCACTGGTTTATGCTGTTGCTTTTGTGATGAATATCTCTGTTAAAACAAGGAACCCAGGTAGAAAGGAACTCAGACACTTAAAATCTTGGTTGGTTCTGTGAATTGCAGGGAGAAACTGTCCAAGTCAAACAGGAGCATCATTAACAGAGAGGTGACTAGGGGGTTAGATTGTGTGTGTGTGTGTGGGGGGGGGTAGCAGCCATGTGGCTCACAGCAACACGATTGGCAATCATTATACTTAACTTTGCTTGAATCCTATTGTCGTGTCTCCACATCAAGTATTGAGGAACTGAAATGTAGCAGCGTTTCGGACTATTGTAAACCCAATATCTGGAAGTCTTTTGTGTCAGACACGAGGGTTAACGCTGGTTAGCGAGTCTGTTAGTGCTAGTAAAAGGCCTCAATGCCACAATCCTCCAGTTTCCCTTTAAGAAGCGTTCGCGAAAAGAATCGGTATGCCCTTTGCCCTTATAAATTATCTGTTTGTCCCTCAGTGGGACCCATACCCTAACAGGACTCCCAAACAAACAGGAACACAGCCATCTCTTTGGCGGGGAGGAAATCCTCACTCCACACTAATGGATTACATCAACTGCTTGCTTTCTTCCCAGCTATATACACACAAACGCGCACGCGCACAAACACACACACACATATGCACACACACACGCACTGCACTGTACATATACACAAAAACACAGAGCTACATATGGTGGCAGAAGCAATGTTTTCTGTACCAAGATAACATCGGACGAGAGGTGGAACTCCTCCAAAGCCTACACACAAGCGGGTGGGACCGAACGGTCAGAACCATGCTCCAATAGCACACGGCAGTAGACGTAATTAAGTCAATCATAAACCTATTTGGACCACCGTCCGAACATTTGATAAATAATTAGAACATAACAAGGGCCTGGCATACACATGGCCTGCTGGTGAGTGACATGCTTCCTGTGTTTGGAGGGCCACACACATTCGTGAACACAGTGTGCGCACACACACACACACCGACGCATACACACACATCCATGCACGGCTACATAAACAGGGTTGCTTTTTCACGGGCATGTCTGGTCCAGTATCCATTGACACTGGACGCTGATAAGGCTACATGGTAAATATGAATGTTAACCCGTGACGGCTGCTTGACAGAGGTAGCCTGACACGTAGCTGTATTGTTCCCACAATGCAGTTCCCTCATAACGTTCCTAATAACACGGCTGATTCCTGGACTCCATAAACGGCACCAGTGGCCAGACACTGGCCGAGACCCAACCCAGGACGGACTGGACTGGAAAAGCTGTCTTCACACAGCTTGGGTGGAATGTACCTCGGGCACTGGAAGACATTTGCGACATTATACAGAATTCGGCGCCATTATATGGGTGGAGAAAACGTGCATGTTGGGCAGTGTTGACAAGCACTTCTCCCCATCTCTATCTGTGTCACCTGCCCCTGGCTGTGGCGACTCTAGGTCTCTAGATGTGCGTGAGAGCTCAATCTGTGTGACTGCAGGCTTTGTTCTGAGCCTGAGAGTGTGTGTATGTGTGTGTGTGTGTGTGTGTGCTGAGGGGAAATGTCAAAGAGGATGATTTGTTACATCATTCAGCATTCCAATCCCGTGTTCCTCTATGTGTGTGTGTGTGTGTGTGTGTACATGTGTGTGAAGGACAGACAGAGATAATGTGTGCATGTGTGTATGAGTGAATCTCTTAGGTCTATGCCAATGGGGCCCACAGTGTGTCTGAGGATAGGGAAAGAGGAACTGGGTCCTGTAGTGGAGACACTCTGAGCTATACACCATCTGGCCCTGCCCATCAAAGGCCTCTATTTATGAACACATACACACACACACACAGACACACACACGCATGTGCACATATTCTCTACATTACAGTCAGCCATCCACCAGAGGTCTATATTAGATTAGCCTCCATTACGTCCCAGTTATTCCCTGCTTCCAGCTTGGTGCCACGGTCACACAAAGACACAGGCTGCCTCACAAACAGCATCCTATTTACTGGTTGTGGCTGGAGGGCCTGGCTGAGCAAGTGCACTACAAAGAGGACGAGGTGCCATTTGAGACGCCCTCACAGTCAACCACAATGGATATACATGTCTCAGACTGGGCTCTTGTGGACCCCTCCTCCATGTCCCCCTACCTTAGGAAAGGGTTAGGTACACTCTTATGGGGGGGGGCCATGCAGAGGAAAAAGGGGGAGATTGGATGTAATGTAATCAGTAATGAATTTTGCATTGCATAGGGTGGTGGCTGTAACAATGGCGGGACCCTAATCAAATGATGGGCAGAGACAGGAGGGACCCATAGACTGGAGAGTCCAAAGGACAGAAGAGTCCCAAAGACAGAAGAGACCCATGGACAGGACAGTCCAAAACACAGGAGAGTCCAGAAGACAAGAGAGTCCCAAAGACAAGAGTCCCAAAGACAAGAGAGTCCCAAAGACAAGAGAGTCCCAAAGACAGGAGAGACCCGAGGGCAGGAGAGACCCGAGGACAGGACAGTCCAGACGACAAGAGAGTCCCAAAGACAAAAGGCAGAGATTCACAGAGACAGGAGAGTCCCACATACAGGACAGTCCTAAATAAAAGAGTCCCAAAGACAGGATTGTCCCAAAGACAAGAGAGTCCCAAAGGCAAGAGAGTCACAAAGATAGGAGAGTCCAAATGACAAGAGGCAGAAATTCACATAGACAGGAGAGTCCCAGAGCTAAGAGAGTCGCAGAGACAGTAGAGTCCTAGAGACAGGAGAGTCTCAGAGACAGGAGAGTCCTAGAGACAGGAGAGTCTCAGAGACAGGAGAGTCTCAGAGACAGGAGAGTCTCAGAGACAGGAGAATCTCAGAGACAGGAGAGTCCTAGAGACAGGAGAGTCCTAGAGACAGGAGAGTCTCAGAGACAGGAGAGTCTCAGAGACAGGAGAGTTTTAGAGAAAATAGAGAATCACAGCAGCAGAAAACTAACAATTGGCAGAAGAGTCACAGTGAAGTGAGTAGTATAGATATAGGATAGGATAAAGAAGAGAAGGAAGGAAAAAAGGAAGAAGAGAAGAAAAGAGAGACAGTGACAAAAAAGAACAGTTTGAAAGAGAAATACAGGGGAAGATTTAGTGTGTATTCTATGTTTCTACCACTGCTGCTGTAGGGGTCTCTGTAAATGAATAGGTCCAAATGTGATTAGGTTGTAATAGACAGAGAGAGAGAAAGAGAGAGAGAGAAAGGGCGAGAGCTGGGTGAGAACAGAGCAGGAAAGAGGGATGAGAGTGGAGGGGAACAACAGAGCAAGAGAGAGAGAGAGAGAGAGAAGGGTGTGTGTGGGGGTGTTCGTCAATGCTAAACACATTAGGGCCTTGTGACCCTGCGCCGCTCCCAGGGGCGGTCTCATCTCCCCTCCTCCTTCCTCCAAACCCCCTTCACTCCACCCTTCTGCTCCCCTAGAAAATCAAAGGAGCTCTTGTTCACTTAAGGAGAGGCAGAGCACTGCCGCTTCCTAAATGAGTTAAACATTTGGATTGTCTAAATGGCTGCCGCACGGCCACACACCGGACTACACACACGGGTACACGCACACTGGCGTTAACCATAGTGCCATGGAGAGTGGAGGTTAGAAGGGACTCAATTCACACCAGGATATGTAAATGAAGATGACCACTGGAAGACCTAAAGGTCAGGACATTAGTGAAATGATTGATACCCAGATCTGATTCAAAACAACAAATGACTTATAACCAGTGTGTGTGTATGTGTGTATGCCTGTAGGGGAGCTGGGTGTTAGCGTGTGTGTGTGTGTGCTTGACTGACCAGTAGCAGAGCCCACTATGTCTCTGGACGGCGACTCAGACATGGCATCAGCCAGTCTCTCTCTCAGCCCGTCCTCAGTGGACTCCACAGAGCTCATGTGACGCAGGCCGAAGCTCTCCGGCCAGCTGCCACACACCTCCAGCAGGGTCACGCTGCGGTCGAACGTCCCTGAAACAGTCACAGACACATAGAGACGGTCACCGCGGCACAGACATGCCCGGCCAGGGAAAGCCGAAGCGCGGTCAGGTACAGTCGAAATGACGCGTCGTCAAAATGATCAGCCATACTGCAACAACACACACGCGGTCATACAACACACAACCACAGCTTACACAGTCATTCAACACACACCGCACACGGGACTAACAGACAGACGGACAGGGGGTCAACCCATAGCCCTGACCTCTTCCCCCCAGTGTGCTGTGTTCTTCGACTCTACACTGTCCTCAGGGAGTCAGTCTCATCCATCTCCGGCCCGACCAGCCACTAAAACAGCTGATTCAAACAATTACTGTCCTGATGAAGTCAATTCTCTGTTACCCGCTACTCCAAGAAGTGATAAACACTGAAATGAAGTCAGGAAATGTAGTGGCTGAGACAAAGGCAGCAGAAGCCAAAGGCAGTAGCCCTGACAAACGCCAGCCCAAAGAAAAGTAGACTGCAATGCTTGTTCTGATTTGGTAAATATGGTATGCATACACACACACGTGCTGCACATCAACACACACACACACAACCCTATGTTTACTTTCTTTTTAAGATACCACAGGGTACACTGACTACCAACAGAAAGAGCAGCGTATGACATCGGACACAGCGGTGACATCTAACAAGGAAGAGGAGAGGTCCTTCTGTCCGGGAAAGTTAAAAAGAGCCACCGGACTGATAAACAGCAAGGAAGGGTTATAGTTTTAATAGATTTTTTGGTTCTTAGTTCAAGGGTAATTGTTTTAATGGTTATTTGGTTCTGTTTAGTTGTCTTGTGTTTGAGGTGTGGTTGTTCAGTTGTTGTTATCTGGTTATCTATTCAGCTTTTGGTGGCTTATTGTTAGTTTAATAATGTTGTTTGGTGGTTGTTATATAGTTATTGTTCGTAGGTCAGGTGGTTGTGGTGTCATTCTGTAATGTTTGGTATTTGGCAGGTCGCTCCGTAGCGCATCGTCCTGTGGCTCTGGGTTATCAGAAGATTCCACGACAAGCTGCATCTCTTTGATCTCTGGTTGAGTCCAGGATGTGTTCTGGGCCTTGGGTAAATGTAGGCCTGGCCAGCTTCAGCCACACTCTAGCCCACTGACAGGCTCTAATACTGGTGAAGAGTACACACGGGCCGCCCCACCTGGTCTGGTCCGCTCACGGATGTCCAGGGTCCCACTTGACAATCTGCTGTCAGACACAGACTGCAATGGGCCTGGCCGGAGATGCTGATTACTTTACTCAAATTTTGTGAATGTGTGTTTGTGTCCCCGATAGTACCATTGATTAAAGGCCCACCGTCAAAGCCAAGGCCGATAGGATGTTTGTGTGTGTGTGTGTGTGTGTGTGTGTAAGAATGACCATTTAGCGGCTGGAAAATGCAGCAGACAAAAAGGCCCAGACAAGAGTAATGCAAAAACCCCAGAGGTGGTTCATTTCAGGACCAACAGTTTACAGACTTATGGCTCATGGCAGTAACACTATGAGTCCAGCCCAGCCTCCACACAGATGGAAACTGGCACCCTTTATATAGTTTCCCCAAGACAACCCCATGGATCATACCATTCACAGGTATGCATACATTTATCATATGGCACAATTACAATCAACAAATAATTTAACAATTAACAATAAATATTTCCATCCATCTCCACTCTTCTGCAACAACATGTAAAACCATTATGCCCTCACTGCACTGATATAAAGGAAGGTTTCACAGTAATCAATATACCTATGCACCAGACTACCAAACCACCCTACCCCGATCCTCCCCCTTGGTTCCACCTGGAACATCATATATACAGGTGTTCGTACGCTGGGGACACTTTTGGGCCGGACACCTACAATCAACACCGGACAGGATCGATAAGTGTTTCGTGCAATAAATTACATTAGCGCATTTACGATTATTGATATATTTCCACAACTCCTTTACCCGTCGTTAGTTCATTCTAACCAGCATTTAGTTCACTACATCAACGTAATCCACCTTTCCCTTTCCAGGTGGAGCGAAGTATTAATGCTAACCTGTGGTAGAAGACCGAACCCGGTTCAACAGTTTGTCCTTCCAATAAATATTGAATACATGTCTAAAATATACAGTACAAAATGTTCTGTGCAAATCCTACCAGAAAGTGCCAATATTGCCTCCCATGTACCGAGTGCCATTATTAACATGCACAGCGAAGTTATTTGTTACCCATGTAATTCATACCACACCCCACAGCATTCGACCTAGTAAGTAACGAAGTTCTCTTCGTTACAGAGTGTGAGAGCGAGTTAGAGAGAGAACAATAGATCCGTGTGCTTTATATTAACACTCTAAAAGGAGACAAGATGATGTTATGGTTTCCAAGTAGTTGATTTTGTTCCTTACCATAATGCAGAATGTAAGTTTATACCCTTCAAACAACCGCCTGGCTCTCTGGACTGACTTGCTGTGAAATGTGGCCCATCTTTCAGAGAACAGAATCTGATGGAATGTGAGCTTTGTTTTGTGTTTCGTGAGCTAGTGGATTTATTTCCAAGGGCTGACAGTTCAGTGAGTGCAAACAAAGTGTAAGAGTGCTGGTCTGTTTGTAAGTTGTGGGTTGATGAATACATTTGGGAGACAGCGATGTGTGTTTGTATGTGCAATATATATGTATGGAGACCTCATTTCACAAGCTGTATACCAAACTGTCTGAATGAATATCCTTTATTCCCCTATTCTCCCATTATTCCCATTTAATAGTATTTTACCTATACCTAAACCTAACCATAATATTAACCCCAAAATAACCTATGTAACCCCCAACCCTAACCCACATCCACAACCACTAATTTTACACCTAAACCACAACCACATCCACAACCACTAACTTTACACTTAACCCAAACCCACAACCACTAACTCTACCCCTAACCATACCCCTAACCCACATCCACAACCACTAACTATACCCCTAACCCACATCCACAACCACTAACTCTACACCTAACCCTAGCCCACATCCACAACCACTAACCCTAGCCCACATCCACAACCACTAACTCTAACCCTAGCCCACATCCATTAACTCTAACCCACATCCACAACCACTAACTACACCTAATACTAACCCCCAACCTCAAACCATAAACCAAATTCAAACAATGACATTTCCTCTCTGCTTTTCTTAGTTTTAGTATTTATACTCACCCAGGTTAGTAAAACTACACACATACCACACAACACAAACACCACACACAACACTGTAATTTGTACACCCAAAACACCCTTGCTGATGGGAGAGACAATAGAGAAGTACAGCCTGACAGTGGACTGACAGAGATGCAGAGGTCAAGGTCATCATGATGAAGCCAATCAAATAACAGCCACACTCCTCGGGGAGAAGGAGGAACCGGGGGTCAGAGTTTGGGCCAGCAGGAAGTGGGCTTCCAATAACACGCCTGAAATAGGAGGACATGATGTACACATATTTTAGATGGAGAGGATAAACTATACACAGAGAGGAGAGAAGGGGAGGGATAGAGAAAGGGGAGGGAGAACGGGAAGGAAGAGGGAGAAAGAGGAGAGAGAAAAGGGAGGGGAGAGAGAACGGGGAGGGAGACAAATAGCAAAGAGGGAGAGAGAAAGGGCAGGGGGAGAGACTGAGGGGAGGGGAAAGTGTGAGGAGGGGAGGGGAGAGAGTGAGGGGAGAGTGAGGGGGTGGGAGAGAGTGGGAGGGGGAGAGGCTGAGGGGAGGGGGAGTGTGGGTGGAGTGGGGTGGTTATTCATCATGGTAAAAGTAAACCCCAGACAGGCTTAGTTCGCTACCAGCTGTTGTTTCACCACCTACTTATCTCACCCAACACTTGTTTCCTTAAAGGTTTAATAAGTGTGTTCACCTTCTCAACAGATCAGGAAGGAACAGCTGGACTCACGCACACTATAAACAAACACACACACTCTGCGCAATGCATAACAATCGTTCCCATACCATCATCTCTGGGTTACCTGGCTGCTAAATAGCCTAATGACTGGAGGCTAAGGGTTGGTTAGTAGCTAGCACTAATTCAATTAGGCTTTACTGCAAAAGGGTGCCATAACAGCGATGGAGGTAACGAGCCTTTAGGCCTGGAAATGGAGGGAAAACAAACACCTTCTGGGAACACACCAAAAAATATAATGAACACAAATCAGGATTTGACAGGAGGGTATAAGACCATAAGATGTTTGACTCCAAGGCCCTGAGCGCCTGGACTAGTTGGTGTGCATGGCTGTTCTGGTGTGGTGACCAGCTGGGATAAGGCGTGGCAGGCTGCGTTGTGGCCAGGGAAACATGACAGGTCCATTGCGTCTAATGGGAAAGGAATTAAGTTAATGTAGGTCTATGTCAGTACATGACAGACAAACCCTGCATTAATCCCTCTGATAGGTGGTTAGCTCCCAGGATTAACCTGTGTTATTGGTAGTAAGTACCCAGGATTAACCTCTTTGATATGTAGTTTGTTCCCAGGATTAACCTCTTTGATATGTAGTTTGTTCCCAGGATTAACCTCTTTGATATGTAGTTTGTTCCCAGGATTAACCTCTGTGAGAGGTAGCTGGCTCTCAGAATTAACCCCATGATAGGCAACAAGAACTCACAGGATTAACCCATATGCCAATTAGATAGCTACCAGGACTAACCCCTGTGATAAATTCTAATGATTAACCCCTGTTCCCACACAAAAAAGATGTCTTATAAAGTATATTTATCTTGTTTACAGGTAAAAAATCTAACCATCCCTCAAATAAGGTAATTATTTTTTAAGAAGCCAAAGTTACAGTTACATTTTCTTTTTATTATCAAAAACTATTTTGCAGATGAATGAACCCTTAGTTCCCAGGATCAACCCGTGATAGGTAGTTAGTTTCCAGAATGAACCCCTGCAATAGGGAGTTAGTTCTCAGGATTAAGCTCTGTGATAGGTAGCTGTCTCCTAGGAAACCTTTCTATGCGCTTTACCAGCAACGCTTTCTTTTAGTACATTAGGCCCTGTCTTAAAATGATTTACACACTCTCTCAGGAGTGTTTGTATTTCTGTCAATACTGGGGCTTGCCTGGGGCAGAACACTTGCACACACAAACGCACACATACGCATGCTAGCGCCAACACAGTCATCTCCCATACACACACACATACAAACACACTCACACACATGTCCTTTCCTTTTCATCTCCCAGTTAAAAGCTAGTTTAAAGGACTGTCAGAGAGGCAGAGATGGCTAGCTCAAGATTAGCCTTAAACCTTTAATAGCAGAGGAGGTCTCCTCTCTAAGACTGTCTCTGCGCTGTGTGTGGTAGTGTCAGACAGACTTCAAAGCCGCCTAGACACACACACACAGACAAACACACACACAGCTCGCTATACTGTATACATTCTGTCCCACTTACTGGGTTCGTGGCAGGGATAACTTTTCAGGGACGAAAGCATGGTTTGTCTTTGAAACGGTTCAGTAGGAAAAGTAATGGGTAGAAAAGTGGAATGTTGAGTCAGTGAGATCAAAGAATAGTGGAGAGATAGGGCATCACTGTCCCCACAATACTGGCCATGCAATATGGTGACAGTAGCAAGCCTGCACAGATAAGTACAATGTAATCTGTGTGTGTGTGTGTGAGAGGGTGAGTTGTTTCTGCGTGTGTGTGTGTTAGTGAGTGATTAGACCAATGACTCAGCCTGCTGCAGTTCTAATGATAAACTGGAGCCTCGGTCATAAAAACGGCTAATACTTGGATACTGGAAATGTTGCACAGATTGCGGCTTGAAAAAGTGCCACCATCTTGTGTTTGGGTCAATGTACTCACATAGCAGAGTGGTCAAAGCACGTGTGGGGCCACTGTAGGCCTGCTTGGCCCCTAAACAATGACAGGGCCCCTACATTCTCTATGATGTGCCTCTCTCTCCATGGGCACACAGGCGCATCAGATGGACCGGAGTTCACACACTCACCAGGGTGTCCGAGAGAGGCACAGTATGTTTAATCAACATGAATAGTGACAATGGAAGAATATGGGGGGGGGAAATGATTTCAGTGGCAATTGGCGATATGACAAGTGAATATATCGAGCCAGAACCAGCAGTGACTAAACGGCTAATGCTAATTGTACAGGTTTTTACGGAAAAAGCTTTTCATTGCGATCATTTCCTCTGTTAATATTTAATTCTGTGGCATTACATGCATGACTACGGACACTGTGTAGAGAGGCTCTGCTACTTGGAAGCTGTGCAACAGTGACCCTGGACCAATGCTTGTGGCTGTTTCAGGAACACGTTAAATAATTGACTGACTACATGTAACATATCTGGGGTCTTTAAACGTTTGATGGGTCTGTCATTTCTCTTTCATGGTAAATGTGGTAGAAATTTAAAACAATACTTAATCCAGCCCTTTGTTGTTAGGCTGTCAGTAGCGACTGGAAATATACAAAGACTACTGACAGGAGATTACTGACGGGAAAGAAGCACTGACCACAAGGCCTGCTACCATCCTACCTGGTCCTCTGGGTTTTTCCTGTAGAGGAACAGCCGCTGTCCTTTCAACACAACCACAGTATTTTTTCAGATGTGATTATTAGTCATGACATTGAGTGGGTCCAGTCAGTCTTCATCCTACAGCGTATGCTCTAATTGGCCCTACCTCACCCTGACCCGGCCGGCCCTCCAACAAGACCCACTCATACAACACCACGGGTTCTCCGGTTCTCCGTAAGACAACATCAAAGGTGCCGCCGGGGGCACGGAGAAGCCAGCTTGGAGGCCAACGTGCCGCATGGGGCTCAGACTGGGGCTCTGCCCTCTGACCACTTAACACAGAGACACAGGGGGAAATACAGGGGAAGCACATGAAAAGGAAACTGAATGAGGCCTTGTTGAAGGACAAGGTCGCTCTTTTCCCCTCGTTCTTTACACTGGGGCCGGTGCTGGCAGCCACGAGCATGTGTGTGTGAGCATGTGTGTGTGTGTGGGTGTGTGCATGTGTCTGGTTGTGCATGTGTGTGGGTGTGTGCATGTGTGTGGGTGTGTGCATGTGTGTGGGTGTGTGCATGTGTGTGTGTGTGTGCATGTGTGTGGGTGTGTGCACGTGTCTGGTTGTGCACGTGTCTGGGTGTGCATGTGTGTGGGTGTGCATGTGTGTGGGTGTGTGCATGTGTCTGGTTGTGCACGTGTCTGGGTGTGCACGTGTGTGGTTGTGCATGTGTGTGGGTGTGCATGTGTGTGTGTGTGCAGCGGGTGTGGGGGTGATAAATGGGTGAGGAGGTACCCTGGTCTTACTTAAAGGGGAGCCGGGGGTTTGACGCAGAGCAGACATCAGCAGGGTGTGTTTGCCGACATATGGCGGGCTTGCTCTGACAGAGATGGCAGCTTATGGACCACGCCTTAACACTTCTCATGTCAAACAAGCAGGTTTACCGACACCCAAAATGGCAACCTAAAAATCCCCCCACACCTCTTTGATATCTCCATCCAGAATCTGGCGAAGCAGCTGACCCTCGGTTCTGACGGCGTCCTCACATATGCGGAACTGGCTCACCGCCTCACAAATTGTGTCTATAGTGAACCCATCTAACACTAGAACCCATCTAACACTAGCCCCTTGAGCCTAAACACCACTGAGCACGCCCATGGCGATGTAAAGTGTCCCTTTTCACAGTAACACAGCAACCTCCCCGGAATTCTCCCGTCAACCCCTTTCAATATATGCAGCGTCAAACAGTTTGCCACTTCACCTCATCAACATAAGTGGTTTTCCAAACCAAGCAACAGCGTAGACCTAGGCCAAACCAGGGCCCCACTTTGACGGTGTTCTTCATGGTTGAGCAGTAGCCTAGTCAATTGATTTCAGGGAGTATTGTGTTGCAGTGTAATTGAATGAGGCTAACGTGACGGGCTACATACTGATGTTCAGGCCCATTTGTTTCTGTGACGGGAGATACTGGCGTGTCCTGATGTGTCTCTCGATCTCTCTCACCCACTGTCCAATCTTCACTGGAGGATAAAAGATCACAAAGGGGATATACTTCCTGGAAGAGCGATACAGTTGATGGGTCTGGGAGAACAACTCACCCTGAGAACAACTCACCCTGGTCTGTAGCACCCTGGACTTTCTTCTAGAATCTTTATGTGAGGATAGTGAATCAAAGCGTTTTTTCCCCCAAGTTCAGGGTGATTTGCGCAGGAAATAGATTTCCATGTATCTCTGGAATGGCTGCTAGGAACTCTGGGAGTGTGTGTTTATGCGTGTGTGATTGTAGGGGATGCTAGGAAATATGTATGTGTGTGTGTGTGTGTGTGTTTGGAAAGGGACTAGGTGGCTACTACAAAGGGTTATATCTAGCCCACCCGGTTATACACACACACACTTTATAGAGAACAGTGGGCAGTGATGTACTCGAATTGCTATCAATGTGTGTGTGACATCTGGGAGTGTAATCACAGGACCTCTTTCAAGAGTTGCCAAAGCAAACAGGGCAATAACAAATCCACATTACAGGTCATCGATCTACAACGGCCCACACAAACACACGCAGGCTTTTAATGACATAAATTCCCTAAATCAAATACATGCTTAAATGAATTTATTACCATTATAAAACCTGCTGTTAAATGACAAAAGCCATAGGCATAAAGAGCATTTTATCAGAACTCTAATAGACCAAATGCATCGTAGTCACCTGTAGAGCTTCATTCTTTGGCATCACATACACTACACACACAGCATCTCCAGAAACGCAGCATGTTACATTATTCATCACATTTATAAAAAGATTCCTTCGCTTGCTCCTTTCAAGGTTTTAATGAGAAAAGAAAGAAACAGAAAAACGCAAATGTTATTTTTGGAGTTCAAAGAGCCCAGTACGGTAAGAAGTCATTGTGAATAAACTGGTTCCATATGGAGCGGTAGGACAATAACTGTGTTTCAACAAGTATACGTAATTCATTCTGATTGGGTGACAGTCTAGAACAACAATGAAAACAACACACATGCATGTGTTCACACACATGCAAAGAAACAACATGTAAACACACTATGCATACACACAGAAATGATACCCCAAAACAACACACCAGCAAAACACCCCAAAACACCACACAGAAACAACCCACAAAACAACACAAAGAAACAACACCCCAAATACAACACACAGAAACAAAACCCCAAAACAGCACCTCAAAACAACACACAGAAACAACACACAGAAACAGAACGCAGAAACAAAACACCAAAACAACAACCAAGACTAAATGCTTTACTTCTCAATGGTTGAAGTGGGTTGCAGAAAACTATTAAACAGACTAGAGTCTAAAAACTCACACACACCGTTGGAGTAGCCTAAACATACTGGGGCTTAAAAACTCTTCAAACTCCTAGTAGACAGCCTCCTGCTTTCCAGAGAGAAGCCAGGTCAGCATTGGACTGATGTCATATCCTCCTCCTCTGACAGGATGAGTATCCCATAGGAGTAGGATGAGATAACGAGCCCCAGATGTGTCTGTACAATATTTCTTAGTGTGTCAGTGTCAGTGTATCTGAGTGTCTGTGTGTGAGTGTCAGTGTATCTGAGTGTCTGTGTGTGAGTGCCATTATATCTGAGTATCAGTGTGTGAGTGTCAGTGTATCTGAGTGTCAGTGTGAGAGTGTGAGGGTATCTGAGTATCTGTGTGTGAGTGTCAGTGTTTCTGAGTGTCTGTGTGAGAGAGTCAGTGTATCTGAATGTCTGTGTATCTGAGTGTCAGTGTATCTAACTGTCTGTGGTGGGGGTCAGTGATTCTGAGTGTCAGTGTGTTAGTGTCAATGTGTCCGAGTGTCAGTGTCAGTCTATTTGAGTGTCAGTGTATTTTAGTGTCAGTGTATTTGAGTGTCTGTGTGTTGGTGTCAGTGCATCTGAATGTCCATGTGAGAGTGTGTATATTCTATGTTCCAGGAAGCAGCAGGGTCCTATTCAACCCCTGTAGCCGTCAGGAGAGATGGACGGAGAGGGAAAGATAGAGTTAAGGGGAGGAGAAAAGGATGCACAAACAGGGACACAGAGAGAGACAGATGACGAGAAAGAGGGACAAAAAACGGGACGGGGGAAGACAGAGAGCGGGACAGGGAGAAGGACAGAGGTAAAAACAGAGGAAGGGAGAAAGAGTGAGAGAGAGGAGGGACCGAGAGGAGTGCTGACCACGAGAGTCAGTGGGATTCCTCCCCCATCACACACACATCAAAGAGTGTGTCTGGGGCTGGAGCCAGAGCCGTGGCCATGCAGGGAACACAACACACATACACACAAAATCACTGTCACATTTACCCTGGGCCCACTCCCAGCCCTCCCCTGTCATTTACTGTATTAGTTGTGGGCTTGGTGCTGAAATGGACCATTATGTGGGCTGAGTGTGTATCTGTGTGTGAGTGTGTATATACATGTATGGGTTCTGTGTGTACGTGTTGTGTGCATGTGTTGTGTGTGTATGTATCGTTCATGTTTTGTGCGCATGTGTTGATTGTATATGTGTGCACATTTTGTGTGTGTACGTGTAGTGTGTACAGGTTGTTGTGTGTGTAGGTGTTGCGTGGGTACATGTTGTTGTGTGTACGTGTTGTGTGTTTAAAGTCAGACCCTAGGGTCAGGAGCCCAGCAGAACTGGCAGTGGATTTCTGTCTAAAGACGAAGAGCGAACACCTGATGACACAAAATCAGGTCCAAGCCTGCATTTAAGGCTCACACATACACAAAAATACACACCAGACCAAAGCGTGATTTGCAGACACACACACACCAGGCTAAAGCCCTAACTCATACATACACACACACACCTTTCCAAAAGTCCCGATTTACACACACACACACACACACACCTGGCTAAAAGCCCTGATTGAAGCTCTTGGTCTAGTTCCATCAGGGTTCCATAGAGCCAGCAACACATCACCTCTTTGTCTGGAATCAGACAGATCCTTTTTAAACAGAAGACAATGGACGCGATTACATACCTAGCGTCAGATATTGGGAATGAGTATGTTAGCCTCTGTACCTTTTTGCTATGAACAGAACAACACAAGTCAGCGGAGAACCTTTTTTTATTGGTGATCTACCATAGTTCTTACATGTTCTCCATTGATTATAAAGTGAACAGTCTTTCGTGCCAGAACACAAAAGAGACAGACAGTGATCATAGCCAACCATTACACAGTCTATTATATACACTCTCGTATGGCATGTTCTAACCTATGGTCCAAGGGTCTATTCAGAGTCTGTCAACAGTCACCTACACAGGTCCAAGCAAGTGGTATGGACAGGGTGTGTACTCATCAGATGTCCTACCTGGTGTCCTTCGTACAGTTGTCAGTCAGTACTATCATACAAGCTTAATTCAATTACTTTTCATGCTCATAATGTGACAAGTGCAACACTTATCATTTCATGACCTATCCCGGACTGTAAGACTTGGGGGTAGTTTTCGTGTGCCATATGCATTAGTACATGAAATGTGGTGTGTGTGTGTGTGTGTTGCTCACTCCGTGCTCCCTGTCTCCAACTACAGTGCCCATATATCAACCCTCCCGCCGTGTCTGTGCCTCTACCCCCGCTGTGCAAATTTGTCCAATTAGCCACGGTCCCACAGGGTGCACGCACACACACACACACACACACACACACTGACGCACAGTCCCCAAGACGGTGGAATTTAGTGTGAAATGGGGGCTGCCACTGTGGGCAGATGAACCAATAATAAAGGTCATTTCACAGACACGCTGGCTTATTTAGAGGCCTGACGGCTCTGAGGCCAAGACACAGCAGGGAGGGACCGTCCCAAATACTCCCCTACACACTCCCTTCCCCCTCACTCACACCGTCCCTCACTCACTAAGCTACAGACCACTAATAAAATTGCCTAGCGTACCTATCA
The DNA here is from genome assembly GCA_016801125.1 of Novumbra hubbsi. Classification (NCBI taxonomy): domain Eukaryota; kingdom Metazoa; phylum Chordata; class Actinopteri; order Esociformes; family Umbridae; genus Novumbra; species Novumbra hubbsi. The sequence goes on along the minus strand of JACXGK010002252.1, from coordinate 25,078 downwards.
TTCACATACACATGAACACACACACGTTTCCGGTCTACCATAGAATGTACAAGTTCTCCTCCACGCACACTATCTCACATGTATGCGTACAACCCCAAACCCACATCTACCGCCTCCTCGAATAATTGATAGGCTCATCATCAGTGCTGAGGGAGGGGCTTCAGGAGGCAGATGTGTGTATGATCCTGTCCTCTTCGCACCTCGTCCTGATCCTCCTGACACCCACGGGCAGGGCGGGCGACGTAAAACCCCTGGCAGAGCCCAGATTATCCCTCTAAGAGCCTTACACAGTCCTAGGCCCAGGATTAGAGTAGGAAGCAAGGTGCCAGTTTACACACAATTATACAGGCTGCCAATACAACTGTCAGTAGCGGACTGTTACATATACTAATAAAAAACTGTCAGTACTTGACTCATATATAATAATACAACTGGCAGTAGCGGACTGTTACGTATACTAATAAAACTGTCAGTACTGGACTCATATATAATAATACAACTGTCAGTAGCGGACTGTTACATATACTAATAAAACGGTCAGTACTTGACTCATATATAATAATACAACTGGCAGTAGCGGACTGTTACATATACTAATAAAACTGTCAGTACTTGACTCATGTATAATAATATAACTGGCAGTAGCGGACTGTTACATATACTAATAAAACTGTCAGTACTGGACTCATATATAATAATACAACTGGCAGTAGCGGACTGTTACATATACTAATAAAACTGTCAGTACTTGACTCATATATAATAATACAACTGGCAGTAGCGGACTGTTACATATACTAATAAAACTGTCAGTACTTGACTCATATATAATAATACAACTGGCAGTAGGGGACTGTTACATATACTAATAAAACTGTCAGTACTTGACTCATATATAATAATACAACTGTCAGTACTTGACTCATATATAATAATACAACTGTCAGTAGCGGACTGTTACATATACTAATAAAACTGTCAGTACTGGACTCATATATAATAATACAACTGTCAGTATCGGACTGTTACATATACTAATAAAACTGTCAGTACTTGATTTATATATAATAATACAACTGGCAGTAGCGGACTGTTACATATACTAATAAAACTGTCAGTACTGGGCTCATATATAATAATACAACTGTCAGTAGCGGACTGTTACATATACTAATAAAACTGTCAGTACTGGACTCATATATAATAATACAACTGTCAGTAGCGGACTGTTACATATACTAATAAAACTGTCAGTATCTGACTCATGTATAATATTACAACTGTCAGTAGCGGACTGTTACATATACTAATGAAACTGTTGGTACTGGACTCAAATATAATAATACAACTGTCAATAGTGGACTGTTACATATACTAATAAAACTGTCAGTACTGGACTCATATATGATAATCCAACTGCCAGTACTGGACTGTTATATATATTAACACAAATGCAAGTACTAGACTGTTTCATATAATACTCTAACTGCCAGTACTATACTTTTACATATAATAACACAACTGCAAGTACTAGACTGTTTCATTTAATAATCCAACTTCCAGTACTGGACTGTTACATATACTAATAAAACTGTCAGTACTAGACTGGTATATATAATAACACAACAGGCAGGACTGGACTGTTACATATAATAACACACTTTCAGTACCAGATTGTCACAAATAATATTACAACGGTCAGTACCAGATTGTTACATGTGATAATACAACTGCCATTACCAGAGTATTGCAAATACTTATGCAACTGTACTGGACTATAACATAGAACAATACAGCATTCAGTGTTATGTCGTCAGATAAACATAAATGCTCCTGTAAAATGCTGTGGATAAGAGCATTGGCTAAATGATTCAAATCTATTTTTATCTTTAATCAATTTACAGAATCAGAACAAAATTAAACATTCTGGTCAAATGAATTACAACTTAGCCAATACATAAATTACTCTGGTTGAAAAAAATAATACTAATATTATTCTCTATTGAAACAAAAACAAAGATCTTTTAAATCTGTCTAACTACGTTATGAATTACACAGAAAACCATAGCAAGAGATCTGCCAGGTCCAATTTCATGTACAGATCTATTATTAATCTATCATTCACATTCTTTAACATTGACTAGTCACAAGATGATTCTAGCAAAATTGGGATCAGCTAGAATCTTCAACCAAAAAAAGGTGTAAATTAAATGGAATCCTCTGTTCTGATTAACATTATTGCAAAAAAGCATTAATATATATTTTGGTTAGCTAGGTAACAGTAGCATAACCAGCTAGCTATAGTTGTGTACTTCTGTGGTATTCAAATAGTTTTGCAGTTATCTAAAGATACATGGGGAGTGTGTTCAGCGGTGAATATTCTGTACAATGTCTATGCTGTTGCTCAAAGCTCTGTGCATAGTAAATTTGTAATCATAATGAAAACATATTCATTTTGACAGCCCCAGTTTGTGTGTGTGTACTCGGGCCTTCTAATCAGTCCCTCAATAAAGACAATGGCCTCTGCTTTACGCATGGTTGAGACCACAACACACACTGGTTTTTCTACCCTTGAGGGTTATGCGTAGAGGTTTCTCTATACCCTAGCCCACACCCAAACCGTAATACTAACTTAACTTTACCTTCAATAAAAAAACCTTCACACAACACAGCCGTAATGTCTAAACTTAAAAGTTACCGCAATTCTAACCTCCAATTGTACGTTTTTCTCTTAATATAACCCATGAGCCGAAAATCTAATTTTCCCTAAGGGGAGCTACCAAAAAACACACTTTTCAAGATTTTTCTTGAAATCTATGTAAGGACACCTAATACAATGAGAAATTTGATGAGGAAGAGATGTGATAGAAGGAAAGATGTGATAAAAAAAGATATGTGATGAGGAAGAGCTGTGATAGAGAGAAGTGATGATGGGAGGTATATGATGAGGGAGAAACAGATTAATAAGGAATGGCTCCAAAAGGCTTTAGAGACGCTAAGATTCTTAACCCAGTTAACCTCCCTTGGCAATGGCAGTGATGATTACGGTCAATCCAAAATGTCCTCATGATGTTTGATGTAGTAGCTGTTATCATGGTTTTTATTTAGCTGCTATCAATCCCTGAAGTTTGTAGGTCAGGCTTTTGGACACACAATGATGCAAAAGTGAATCGTGGTACAACAGTGGATGTCATTTCTACCCAACTAATAAAGGAGGCAATAGACCACAAATGTTATTAGATTGGAATGACATCAGTTTGAACAGTTGGTTTGCTAACTGCAGTGACAATTTCAGTAGCAAAGTATTCTAGCATGCAGAAATTACAACAAAGGGTGAACTGTCCATCAATATGCAGCATAGGCAACCGGCAGATAAGCGAGCACATGATAAAATGCCTTCAGTAAATCAACCTGGGAAGGTCTGCAGTCCTGAAAGTCAATATAACCCTGAGCATTTACAGACAACACAGCGCCAGTGTATTGTGGGCGAACTGCCCATGTCCTGACAACACTGGAGGTAAACACACAACTACTGTGGGCGAACACATGCACTAGCACACGGAACAACACACACACTATGGGCATGTAAATGCATCAGCTCTGGCCTAATCCTTGGCAGGGTGAGGTGTAATATTTCCTTAATGTAATGGGGTTTGATCGGGGGTGTTGGGTGTCAGAAAAGCCTCCTGTTTTATTAACACAACGAGCACTCTGGGGGTCTCCGGTTCACGACACCCAGCCCGATCCACGGTCTCTTTGACACCAGACACACACACTATCACACACAGTACTGTAAAAGCTAGTCGTACTGTCCCAAAACCAAACAAACATCTAGCTAGACTTGTGCAAAACGATACACTGCCATTGTGTGCGTGTGTCTATATTTCTAGAAATAATAATAATCATTCATAGTCATTTGTACAGCACTATTCATTATAGAGGAATACATTCAAAATGCATGGAAAATACAGTCATAATATTAAATTAAAAAAGAATGATCAGATCAAAATGAAATATAATATATTCATATGAAAAAAAAGACATATGGACATCTTCTTTTACACAATATCTTCTGATAAAGGTGATGTATTTAAACCAAAAACAAATACATTTCAAGCATTACATATGTATTTAAAGCAGGACTGCCTAAAAGCAGAGCAAGGCAGATGGCTAAATACTCCTCTTGGCTTTGTGGAGAAGAACAAGCTTTCTGCTTCCCCCAGATTGTCTGTGTTTGATGAAAACAATCGTTGAAACTCTTACAATGTAATGATTTGTAGATTCATATCAAACACTTATGCATCTGTGTCAATGGACAGTCAAATGCCAAATATAGTTACTGAGCATCAAGTCCATTAATCACACCACAGCCAACTAGCACTGTTGTCTGTACCCCACAACCCTCCACACCTGACCCCTTTGTCCTGGCTCCACAATGGGGGGACCAGCTTCCTCAGTCAGTTGAGACGGCAGAATTATCGCCCAAACTCATCCACCCTTCCACGTGACGCAAAAGATAATGAGACTCATTGGAACAGTCAACCTTCTTCCACTGCTCCAAGGTCCAGTTCTGACGCTTGTGCGCCCAGAGTAGGTGGACAGGGGTCATCATGGGCACTTTGGGTCGGTTTGGACTAGTAAACCCTCTGTCTGTTCGATCAAGTAAACCCTCTGTCGGTTCAGACCAGCAAACCTTTTGACTGTTCAGACCAGTAAACCTTCTGTCAGTTTGGACCAGTAAACCCTCTGTCGGTTTAGACCAGTGAACCTTCTGTCAGTTTGGACCAGTAAACCCTCTGTCGGTTTAGACCAGTGAACCTTCTGTCAGTTCGGACCAGTAAACCTTCTGTCGGTTTGGACCAGAAAACCTTCTGTCGGTTTGGACCAGAAAACCTTGTCGGTTCAGACCAGTAAACCCACTGCCGGTTCAGACCAGAAAACCCACTGCCGGTTCAGACCAGTAAACATTCTGTCGGTTAGTTGCCCTCCCACGTCAATGAGCCTTGAGCGCCCAACATCCTGTTACCGGGTTATGGTTTGTCCCTCCTTGGACCACCGTCTGTTGTTACTCACCATTGCTGACCAGAAGCATGACCAGATGTATTAGAGAAGCTCTGACCCAGTTGTCTGGCCATAATCATTTGTCAAAGTGGTTTAGGTTACTCCTGCCCATTTCTCTGGCATCCAACACGTTGACTATGAGAACTGATTGTACGCTCACATCTAATCTACCCAGACCTAAACATGTGCCCTTGATGGGAGATGAACAACGTAATACGCTTCACCTGTGAGTGGTCATGATGTTGTGGCTCATCACTCTGGATAACAGTGTTCGATGTGACTAAATATACTGCACCATTTAGCCATGTTATATGTTTAGTGTGTCATCTGTCCCTTCAGGTAGGAATTGTCTGTTGTCCTTCCTTTAGAAAGAACAATAACTTAAATGTAACACATAAAGGTGGACACTTAATCCACCTTTACACAACGTTTTGAATCCACCTAAAATGCATCTTAATAACACACAATGGCAAAAATACCATTTTCAAAGTTAGTTTGAGGCTCTCTGAGCAGCCTGTGGGAAAGCAGTTCACCAGCCCTATGTGTCCTGGTAGAGCACTGCATAGGGAATAGGTTGCCATTTGGGACGCAACCTCATTGTTTCTAAGATGTCAAATAGAATTGATTATTCCATATAAGATTTGCCATATGGCCTAAAAGCTTTGATATTTGATCCACTGGTCCAACTGAATGTTGCTGGGGGTCAGGGAGCTGCCATCAGTCCCATGGCTACACAGAGACAAAGGCAACGTGAAATATGAACAACTTCAGATCAGTAGCTGGCTGTTTTTTTCCAATATGGATGTGAAAGTCTAATGAACTTCCTATAGTCTTCTAGCAAATACTATCTAGGGAGTAACATTAACCTGAATATCGAAATATAGAACGGTAGACACTAAGTATCCAGCTGATACACAGTACCATATCCATATTGGATGGCTGATGATTCAACTTATACCATATCATATTCATATGAAATGCTATTACAGGGGTACTGTATGTAATGTGTGTCTTGGTCAAATGTATAAATAAAGAAGTAATACAATGTTTTTCTTGAAGACCGCACCCGTTTATGCTTCGGAATCTTCCGGCGGATTTAAAAAGTGCAAACAATTATGTGCCTACCACACACATCATCTTCCCATAGTGAGATGAGTCAGCGACAGTGTTCCTGGAAGCAGAGCTGTGTGGCAATCACTAGAAGATGGACAGCAGTAAATCATACTTTGGACTATTAAAGTAAATCATCAACTACTATTCCAACATACATATCAGCGCCGGTATCATTTCAACATGTCTATACCATGTCTATACATTAGAGATACACAAGATTACATGCTTGGTAATGTAATGTTTTACCATAGATTGTAGGCAGACAAATGCTGCAAGGCGTTTTTACTGTCATTGAAATACAAGTGCTTACAGACCTCCAAGGAGGCATGCCAGATAATGTTGGTACATTTGAAAACTGTATTACATTTATTTTTTACCCTCATCAACTTACACACACCACCTCATAAAGACCGAGCCAAAACAGTTTTTGGTTTCAGATGCTGCCACATCTCAATTAGGCCTTTCTGATATAGAATTGCTTGTGTTGGTTGAATTTTACAATTTTTTTCTTGTTTTTGTTTAAATTCTGCTTTTATTTAAGTTGTTTAACAATCAAAATATTCACCATATATCAATACAAATATTCTTTAAAGAAAAATGCAACTTGGCAAAAATTGTGCAGTGTTATTGTGTTGGTTGGAGCATGTTCAAGACCAATATTAACTACATTCAGTTTTTTTATTTATTAAATTGTAGCATTTTAAAAATGAAGTTAGTTTTAACAACAATACCTAAACTGTTATTGCATTTGTTAAGCTCCGCTAAACAAAAACTCATTTTCATGTTTGATTTTCATTTTTGAAAATCAGGGAACAATTAAGAGTTCTTCGTTCACTGATAATATTCATTTTGCTTCTAAAGTATTCACGAATGAGGAATCCAAGCTATCCGTGTCTGCCTGTGAATCTCTAGCGCTCTTTTGCCGACCTACATTTTCTCTAAAGATTGCACTTGTGTATTATAAAGAGAAAGGCAAAGTGTATCACTCGACTTGAGGCACACACATGCACACACATGCACACACATACAGTTTTCCCATAGTGAGTTGGAGGTGAGTCAACTACAGTGTTCCTGGAAGCAAAGCTGGGTGGAAAGCACGGGAAGGACTCCAGAATAACTAGTAGTACCCACAACGGATATAATAAGAATTCCATCCTCTTGGATTGTTACAAAGTGAATTTGAAATAGCTTTGAATGTCAACAACCTCCACAGAATTCTATAGTATGTACTGTCAAAGCATAATAACACAGATGTTTATGTATTTATTAAAAATAAAAAACAAATATACCTTGATTAGATTAACCCCCCTGTGTCAATATAGCAACCTTTTGCAGCGATTACAGCTCAAGCCTTCTTGGGTAATCCTCAAAGAGCTGTGCTCACCTGGATTGTGCAATATGTGCCCAATATTCTTTCCAAAATTCTTCAGGCTCTGTCAAGATTTTAGGGATCATAACTAGACAGTAATAGTCTTATCATAGATTTTCAAGCAGATTTAAGTATGAACAGTAACTTGGCCACTCAGGAACATTTACTGCCTTGTTGGAAAGCAACCAGAAAGGCCTGGTGTTCTGTTATCGTTCTTCTGATAGGAAAATTCCTCTCCCACTGTCTGGTGTAATGCGGAATAAAGCAGGTTTTCAACCTACCATTAAACTCTCAGTAGAATTTTGCCTGTGCTTAGCTCCTTCCAGTGTCTTAATATTATGATATTATGAAAAACTCTCCAGTCATAGCAGATGTGAAGCATATCCAAACCATGCTTTAAAACAAGGAAGCAGTAACTTTGTGATTTTTTGGATTTGTCTCAAACAAAAGGCATTGCATTTAGGCCAAACATTGTAATCCTCTGACATGTCTTTATTGTTTTGTTGCATACAACCTTTTCTTTTTGTCAATATAGTCATTATTTTGAAGTCACTACTGTTGTTCATTTGGGGTTTTATGCCAACCACAGCGATTGAACTTTATAGCTGTTTTAGTGTTCCCATAGCTGAAGAACTCTGCTTTCTAATCATGCATACTTCTCCAAACAGTTGTGACTGTTTATCAGCTATGCTTGTGACAGTACTACCCTCAGTCCTTTAGTCCTGTTTGCAGCACGTTCTTGAACCACTTTGTACAACCACCAACGTTGCACATGGCATAGGCCAGAATGTGAAACATTGCTATGGAATGCTGCTCTTTGAGTTCTGAAATTGCTATTTTTGTTATGAAAATATCTTACATTTTGTATCATGTGAACTGCAGTCTGCAAACAGTAGCTGCATCCTCAACTTTACGTAAATTTGACTTGAGCATACTCAATTAACGGCTAATTTGATTTTTTATTTCCATTTAGTGAAAATCATATTTTTTATATTTCTTTTTTATTGGACAATTATTATCAAGATCATAGTATATTTAGTTTATTAAAAGTGGGACTCACAGGGAAACAAATGAAGAGGAGATGTAGGGGAGGAAGGTAGAGAGCGATATTGATCCCAAGTCTCCCGCAGGGGGTTGCATGTGTGCACAGTTAGGAATGTTAGTGAGTTAGGAATGTTAGTGAGTTAGGAATGTTAGTGAGTTAGGAATGTTAGCACAGGACCACACCTCCGCAGTACACATCTTAACAAAGAATAATATAAATTCTTAAGCAATAAAATAAAAACAGTCTCTTTAAACAGGTCTTTGTATTTTGGTGAACACATGCAATTGTATTTGTGCAATAATGTTCATATGTCTCCTTAATTCACACCCTAAAACTACTGTTTAATGGATGTAAAACAACTGTTTAATGAGGGCAAATCGTTATGATAGAAATAATGCATTGTGAGGACAGTGTTTCAAAACTGTCCCCTATATGTTTGCATTACACAAAAAAAAAATATTGGTCAGGGGACTTTATGTGGCCTTTTTCCTAATATAATTCCAGGCACATTATTATCATTTAGATTTTTAATAAACAGCTGTTTAAGTCAGTTGAAGCTGGCTCCCCATACAAAGACAGCAATGACCACACCCCTGAACCCAGCCCTTTAAACCCCCTGAACCCTGCCTTTAAACCCCCTGAACCCAGCCCTTTAAACCCCCTGAACCCTGCCCTTTAAACCCCCTGAACCCAGCCCTTTAAACCCTCTGAACCCAGCGCCCTAAAACCCATCAACCCAGCCCTTAATATCCCTGAACTCCTCCCTTTAATCCCCTGAACCAGCCTTTTAAACCCCATGAACCCAGCCCATTAAACCCCTGAACCCAGCCCATTTAACCTCTGAACTCAGCTCTTTGAACTCCTAAATCTAGCTCTTTAAACCCCTGAACACAGCCCTTTGAACCCCAGAACCTGGCCCATTACCCCATTAATCTAGCCTTTTGAACCCCTGATCCCATCCCTTTATATACCTGAACCCAGTCATTTAATCCCCTGATCTCAGCCCATTTAATACAACCTCCTAGCTGCCGCTATTCTTTCCCATATATAGATTACCTATATCCATAAGGTCACACGGGGCTGGACAGGCTAAACTCCCAGGAACAGGAGGTAGATGAAGAACCAAGGACTGGGCCTACCCTAACTTCACATTCACATGGGGGATTGGAGGGGATTACAAATATGGGTGTGTGCCAGTTTGTCCTTGTGTGTGTGTGTGTGTGTGTGCCAGTGTTGGTGCTGACACCTCTGACAGGGCCTGAGACACACGTCTGGCATATATCAAAAGGGGCCGCAAGCCGTCATCAAGGAGGGGTGGGTGATGAATATCCCATCTTTCTCAGTCACACCGGTAACAGACATGTGCGTGGGCTACCATAACCAGCCAGTGGCTACCTGAACCAGCCAGTGGCTACCTGAACCAGCCAGTGGCTACCTGAACCAGCCAGTGGCTACCTAAACCAGCCAGCAGCTACCTGAAACAGCCAGTGGCTACCTGAACCAGCCAGCGTCTACCTGAATCAGCCAGTGGCTACCTGAATCAGCCAGAGGCTACCTGAACCAGCCAGAGGCTACCTGAACCAGTCAGAGGCTAACTGAACCAGCCAGTGGCTACCTGAACCAGCCAGTGGCTACCTGAACCAGCTAGAGGCTACCTGAACCAGCCAGAGGCTAATTGACCCAAACAGTAACTACCTGACACAACAGTGGCTACCTGAACCAGCCAGCCCCTACCTCAAGCAGCCAGAAGGAACCTGAACTAGACAGTGGCTACCTGAACCAGTGACCACCTGCTCCTTCCCCCAAGGCCTTAACACTTCAGATTGATTTAAACATGGCAACTGCAACATCTGGCTAGGGATAAGGCACGCGCTTGTGTGTGTAGCTAGTGACAGGTTGACTAAGAAGAGGGTCTCTCACTGGACTATTGGGTCCTAGTCAGCCCCCAGCACCTGTCACCCAAATCCCCCTTGCGACCTGTCCTCCTAAGCTGGGGTAAGTACAGTGTTAACCTCTGGTGGCCCTGTCGGCCAACACTGGACTAGCAGGCTGACCTGAGCCCCAAATCCCCCTAATACTTGTTCCTGAAAGCACGCACACACAACTACCTGCACATGCTGGCACACATTCATGCACGTGTACAAACACACACACACACACACATACATACATACATGCATGCATGAACATCATACAAACAGATACAGAGCAGCTGCAGAATTGGAGTGCTATTAATATGGGACTTATCAACACATGCAGCAGGTGATAAATGGCTGTCAATTTAACACCCTGATCCAAGAGCCATGTCCCGCTCAGCCCTAACCCCGCCCCGGCAACCGGGTGGAGCACAGCTCTCAGCAGTCAGCACCCTGCCTTGATCATCTCGGATTGCTCTATCAGGCTTAACACCCTCTGACAGATGCAACAGTCAAAGTCCAGCGTTGGCTACAAGTCCAGGGTTGGCTACAAGTCCAGGGTTGGCTACAAGTCCAGGGTTGGCTACAAGACAAAGTAGTTAACTAAACTATGGTTCTCAGTATAAAGTCAGTATTTTTCTGAGTCACCCGCTGGGAGGGTGGAGCTAGAGGTGTACAGTGCCTGAACCTGGACAGCTCTGTGATGAAGACCAGACGTGGGCTCTGCTTCCACTCACACACACACACACTATGTCCCAACACCAGAACACACACACGTATGAAGCAGCACGTGAACACGCATACAGCTAAAGCCCTGTCAGGCCCTTGGTTAGATAGTATTACACCTCAGAGAGAGCAAGATACAGAGACAGAGAGAAATAGAGAAGGCAGAGGGAATAGTACTTTTATACATTGGTCACACTGAAGAAATATGGCTTGCATATTACTTCATATCTACTTAAACTGAACACTCTAATATAAACTATCTACAATTCTCATTAGTTGTTTTTTACGGCTTATCAACAGTTGTTTTACACATGTGAATAGTACAAGAAAATTCTCACCCTCTGGCCTGCAGAGAATTCTACATTCTACAACGGCTACATTTGTATGACTTCCGGGCCTTGAAATCATGATATTTCAAAAAAGACACACTATATAACGTTCGGTATTCACAGACCCAAGATACTTAGCATTTAGAACACAAGCACCAGCATTCTGTTGGGGACAGTTTCGGTCTGACTGTCGTTTCCATATGGACAGTCATTAAATGAAAAAAGAATAACTTGGAAAGATGAAACATTCCCAAGCCTGGGCCAGGATACAGACATGCTCCCCTGGCTTTCTCCCAGGAATTCCCCCAGATCCACAGGAGTGCTAGCACTGGCCATAAAGCAGAAGACTTTACAAGGCTACTTCTTTCTGTTTGAACACAGAGTCAGCAGCACAATAATGTCACGCTACAGCAGTAAATGTCAGAAGGCCAATTTTCACAAGGGTTGCGTTTCAAATGGCACCCTATACCCCTATAGTGCACTATTCTAATTATTTTTGGAGTGAACAAAGGGCACTTTTTAGGGAACATAGGTATTTGTGACACAGCCCATGTCTTTACTGCAGCATTTGTCTGACCGGTCTGAAATGAGCTGGTACCAATATCGCTGGGAAACATTCTGGGATCTGGTCTCGCTATGAATCACAAGAAAGCGTTATGGAAAGAATTCTTAAAACATCACTATTTTGACGCAATATAAATGTTTATGGAGGCACGCACATGCACGTACAGAAACCATACACAGAACGATGAGATGTTCCATTTACAAAATGACAACCCTGAAAAACACTACAAATTCCACTTGGCGAACTTCAAAGTGAAATGTTGCCTCGAAAAAGGAAGGAAAGACAACGAAGCTCACTCCTTACCGCTAGTTTTATACTTTAATCAGAATGAACAAAGAAAGAGAAATCTGACGTGAGTTAGCCAACTAACTGCTGATGACTTCCTCCTTTTAAGAAATGATTTAAAGGTTTGAACACTCCCTCCTGTTTGATCCTTAAATACAACACTAGAGGGATGTTATTTTACAAGGGCAGAGTCCTAAATAAAGCAGTATACCCTACACGGCTTACTACTTTCAATTCGAGCCCAATGGGTTCTGGTCAAAAGCAGCGGGCTATCTAGGTAAGTGTGTCATTTGGGAACAGCCATGCAGACATTGTGATCCAACCCTCTGTTTCCTATTGCTCTGTGGCCTCAGCCAGGGAGATTTACGACGGTCAGCAGAAGCTTCCATGACAATACAGGACCATTATTAACTGAATGAACATGGTTCTAATTTACAGAAAGTCAAACGAGTCCTCCTCTAGAAACAAATCTAGTGATATGCTTTTTTCCCTGTTTGAGAATATAAATGGCAGAACCCTGCAGTCATTTCACAGTTTTGCTGGATAACCAAGAACAGGCACATATACTGTGTCGACATTCCAGAATGAAAATGTCACAAAACAAGGTGTGAAAAATAAACATTTTTCTCATATTAAAAACATTAGTTTAAAAGAGAGGGAAAAAACTTCCCACAAAACAGGAAGATTTTTTTTTACCTCAGCAAGGCTTAGACTCCACACACACACACACACTCCTCCAGACAGACACGTCTAACTAATGACTCTGGTTGGGTAAGAGGAAAAGTGTCTGAGACTCCAAACCCCTCTCTTCCCTGTCTGCTAAAGACAGATAGACAAAGAGAGCGAGAGAACGAGGGAGAAAGACTGAAAGAGAGAGAGGGAGAGAGGGGAGGATTACCGGAGGAGGTGAAGTCTCTCCTGTGACTCACTCACACACAGAAGAGAGAAGGGATCAGCCCCTTAAGACACTGGAGTTTTTCCCTGAGTGGATGCTGAAGTGTGCATGTGTCTGTGTGTGCGTGTTGGTGCATGTGGGCCCACTCCAGCTATTCTGAGTCAACGGCGGGCTTAGCCCCGACACAGGACAAGGATAGTCCTTTACACCAACGTACACAATCACAAAACAAACACACCATACACACACAGACACACCAGACACACACAGACACACACTTGATGAACCAGAAGAGGGGTTAGCATGGAGGCTCCTTCAGTGTGTACACCAGTCGTGGGACTAAGCAAACAGCGGGAGCTGATGACGTGTCGGACATTAGTGTTTGTCTTTAGCAATGCATGCTCGTGTGTGTGTGTTTAGGCACATCCCTTTCGTCTGAGCTCAACTGCCTCCTGCAACCCTCCAAATGATGGATAGATCTGTAGTAAGTCGCTGCGGAGACTCCCCTCTAACGCACCCAGGGTACCATCTCTAGCTCTCTCTCGTTGTAACCCACAAACTCACACTGACACTGTGCATTGAAACTAGTGCTTGTGTGTCCAGTGTGTCAGTGCAGACGTGGGGCCCTCTGGGACAGACCTGTGTGCTCACACCTCAAACACGTGGTAGTGGTTGGGTGGTCCACACACACAGATAAATAAATCACTGTCTAATTAGCATTACTCTCCACGTGGTGACAGTCTAACCCCGTGGGGGGTAATGGCCACAGGCCCAAAGTAGGGTGTGTGTGTGTGTAGGGGGGATTCAGAGGGTGTAGTGCTCATGTGTCAGAGATCTTCAACACCTCATCAAACTACACCTCTAAGAGGGAACACCCACAGCTTACACCACACACACAATACACCACACACACAATACACCACGCACGCCTGGCACCACACACACAATACACCACACACACAATACACCCCACACACAAAACACCACACACACAATACACCACGCACGCCTGGCACCACACACACAATAAACCACACACGCCTGGCACCACACACACAATACACCACGCACGCCTGACACCACACACACAATACACCAAACACACAATAAACCACACACACAATAACCCACGCACGCTTGGCACCACACACACCTGGCACCACACACCCCTGGCACCACACACACACAATACACCACGCACGCTTGGCACCACACACAATACACCAAACACGCAATACACCACACACTCAATACACCACACGCCTGGCACCACACACACTAAAGAAACAACAAACACACACCTAATAACCTATTCACATTAACAGAGGTTATTGGGATGATTCTTTCATTTAAATAATGATGTTTTTTTTAATTCACATCAGTGACTGGGATGATGTAAGCCAACATGGTTTCACCAGAGAACCAACACACGTGTGCAGCACCTTGACCTCTACAAGATCTAACTGTGGACCAGACATGCAAATTATTTTTTTGCCATGATAATCTTTTTTTCTATCTAACTTGTGTTTGGTACACTAAGGAGCAATGCTTCTACAGCTTGACAGTCCTGAAAACGAGCATAATTTTTCCAACATTGTTAGTTTATGAAGACGAGCCAGCCAGATAAACTTCACATGAAACAAAAGGAACTATAAATGCTTCTAAGCAGTACAGAACGGTACACGAAAAGCTAGTTATCCGCTGATGTTGGGTTAGTTACTAGCTACAGTAGTTTACAAATGTTTTCATCGAGCAGCTGCCTGATTTCTTAAAAAGGTTGCCAACATTGTATGCAACATTGTGCAACAGCAAGCCATTTGTGTAAGAAGAGGTAGAGTTAGCTAGCTAATATTTCAAGGTAGTTATCCCAGGTCACTAAAGTAATTAGCTTCTCTAGTGTCTATGCCTCTGTCAGAGGCTGTGTACACATCCTGGACCTTGTAAGTCACCACTCACAGGACTAGGATGGTGGATGCAAATCTCAATAAACCTCATGTAGTGTGAATAGGCTCCTACTCACACACCACACACAGAGCTTAGAACATATCATTTGTTGGGCAGAATTGACAGAGAAAAGCTGACTTATTATTACTGGACATTACTCGGTCGGAAAAGGTAGTTCTGGTTTCTATATTGAAAAGGGGAAAAACAGCCTTGTGCCCCTGCCACCGGCACCGAGCCCGTGTGGATCAAACAGGGCCAGCGCCGGCCCACAGAGTCACAGCGTGCCACAAGACGAGCCAGACCACCGGGACCTGGAATGGGAGCCACAGCGGAGCCTACTGTGTGAAGGCTTGGATTATTTTGCCAGAGCTAAACTTAAGCGTTCCCATAAAGTGTAGAAGAAATAAGAGTTGGGAATGACCTGGCCTGAGAGGGAGAGGGAATGAGTTATTGGGGGGGGGGGGGGGGGGGGGGGGGGGGGGGGGGGGGGGGGGGGGGGGGGGGGGGGGGGGGGGGGGGGGGGGGTGTGTGTGTGTGTGTGTGTGTGTGTGAGGGGGTCTATGTTAGAGGTCCTCCGTTGGTTAGAGCCGTCACACAGTACAGGGATAATAATAGGATGTGTGCGTGTGTGTGTGTGAGAGGTCCTCTGTGGTCAGAGCCGTCACACAGTCCAGGGATAATAATAGGATGTGTAACACTCAATTCACTAGGCTAAAGCTGGACTTCCCACGTTTCCCTCCTCTCGCTCAGTGGTGACACCATTTCTGACCCCCCCCCCCCCCCCCCCCCCCCCCCCCCCCCCCCCCCCCCCCCCCCCCCCCCCCCCCCCCCCCCCCCTTCCCCATCCCTTCCTCCCACCCCATCCGAGGCTTCCCTTGAGCATTCACGGGACTCATACGCAAGAAAAGAAATACACAAAAAAACAACAACACTTTAAGGCTACCCCCAGTTCGGACAGTTCCCATAGAAACTGCGCATTCCTTGTTTATCTTGATTTATAAATAACTTTGGGAAGAGAGGGATCAATACTTTCCCTCAGTCCAAACTAAGGGAAAGGAGAGAAAGAGGAAGAGAAAATGAGAGAAGAGGGGGAAAAAAGCTTGAGAAATGTGCAGACATTTGGCATCTCTAAGTGATAGGCCCAGTGTGTCTTTCCCATGGCCTTTAATACAGTAGCTAGGTCCTGCTGTAGAACAAACTGCTCTGCAGTTTTAACACTGACCCCAAAATGGTTGCCAACATGCCACACCAGACTGAGGACTGACCCGCAAAGACTGGCTCACAAATCAAACTAAAACCTTTGCCACACTTTTTCATCATACACCTTCCATGTCAGTGGTATATGTGATGAGAAATACATCAATTATTAGGGATTGGATCCTCTCTACCTATTGTGATTTTTATAAGCTGCTATACCGGTTTCTAGGATCAATCAGCATCGTTCTCAACGTTAAGATTGTCTTCGTTTGGCCAAAGTATGGTGTTTAGGTAACGAGGCGGCTGTAAACCTGGGCTCAGGAGTGAAACTAGAGTCTTGTAGTGTACAGACTTCCATCCAGGCACCAAATGGGAAAATCTGTGTCACAAGTATTAGATAGTATCCCAAATGGCACCCCGATGCCTACAAGTAGAGCAATATATAGGGAACACAGTGTGTCATTTGTTACACCTAATTTGTGCTTGCCTTGAGTCTTCCTTCCTTTCAAAGGATTTCCTCATGGTTTCTGTCAGTGCTTCACAGCGGGCATCATTCAGCTGTCATTAGAAGCTATCATTACCAAAGGACTGGAGGCTATAATAGACGTTTCGACGGAAAGAAAAAGTTGTCAAAACACAATTATATGCAAAAATATGGAGAGAGCGAGAATGAGGAAATGTTGGAAAGCTATGATACGGTATAATATCACAGGCTTTACTTGCCCTAAAATAGGAAAGAACAACACTGAAACCCTTACTTTCTGCTTGGCACTTTGGAGGGGAAATTATGTGGATCAGTGACCCTGTCAGCATCCCAAATCGCACACTATTCTCTATATAGTGCAGTATTGTTGGCCCAAAGGTCTGTGAATCAGTAGTGCCCCATAAAGGGGATAGTGATGTTTTGGGTGCATCTCGTAACTTACTTACTTAGAGGGTTGTAGTTGAAACACAACAGATAACCCATCTGCTGTCCCAATGAAGGATGGCCCCATTAATATCTGATACAAGGCCATGGAAATATTTCTATAATGTGGAAATTGGTCAAATATTTAAAAAATACAAAAATATCCCTAATTTATGATTTGGCAAATGTAAAAAGAAAAAGCAAGTTAAGTTCATATTCAAGTTCATATTAAAGTTCATATTAAAGTCTAGAATCAATGTTCAAACTAAATAAGCACCCTGGAATGGAGCATTTGGAAAGTAATTAGATTGCAGTTGCGAGACCAGGCTTTGAGTTTGGCGTAATTGTGAGACCAGGCTTTGAGTTTGGCGTAATTGTGAGACCAGTCTTTGAGTCCTGCACACTGATTAGTCCAGCAGTCCTGCACATTTCATTTGGTTGCCTTGCCATGTTGTGCTCCAGCAATTTGCCTGGGACGGCTATGAGCTAAACTGGGGTAGAAGATTGGAAATGGTGTTCCTTCCAACGCTTAAGGATGTTGGCAACTTCCTGATTGAGCAAGCAACATAATAACAATTAGAATGGCCGTGGCTAGGCTAGGAAAAAACATATCTCAACACACACACACACACACTCTGTCCTTTCTTGTGGTCTGTAATACACTATAACTAGATACAAACAGTTTATCAATGATCCACAAACATATATTTACTGGATTATGTTTCCTCAGATACAATGTATCTCCCCAACATTGGAAAGATGATCAGTTATATCTCTCTATTTTTTTTAAGTAGATGGGTTTTCAAACATAGTTTTATATATTTATACATTGTAGTGACTTGCTGTTATCCAGAGTGATGCACAGTCAATGAGAATGAGGCCTGGATCTAGTTTACCTGCAGTTTTGTATTAAGTCTGAGACATTAACCAGAAAGGTCTGTCATGCAGGCGGTGAAGTGGTCAATGTCTCTCTGTTGCCTTCTATCTTCCTCTCCCACCATCACTCTCCATCCACCCATTTCTCTTACAACCTCTCTCTACACCCAAGTCTCTCTTCACCCAAGTCTCTCTACACCCACGCCTCTCTACACCCAAGTCTCTCTACACCCAAGTCTCTCTACACCCAAGTCTCTCTCTACATCCAAGTCTCTCTACACCCAAGTCTCTCTACACCCAAGTCTCTCTACACCCAAGTCTCTCTCTACACCCACGTCTCTCTACACCCAAGTCTCTCTACATCCAAGTCTCTCTCTACACCCAAGTCTCTCTACACCCAAGTCTCTCTCTACACCCAAGTCTCTCTCTACACCTAACTCCAATCATATCTCTCCCTTGCTTTCCACCCTATCTCTCTACATCTAACCCTCCAATCATATCTCAATACACCTAACTCTCCAATTATATCTCTCCCTCGTATTCCACCCTCATCTCTCCATACCACTATCTTACTATCTCTTTCTCTACTTCTCCACCCCTCCTATTGCTATCTCTCCACCCCTTTACCCCCCCCCCTCTCTCTCACTATCTCTCCCCTTCCCACTGTAATCGGGTTTGATTTATAGTCCCTCTCCTCCTGCCTCCCTGGCTGAGACAACCTGGCACCCCTGACACACACACAGACACACACACACACTTAGTAGCCTAATACTCATATTGTGTGTTGCAGTAATCCTACGCCTGCACACACACACACCTGCCGCCTCTTGAAGGGCAGAGCGCGCACACATACACACACACACACAAAACCTTGACGATAGTAGAGACCACATCACATCCATCTCCCCTGGGTTGGAAAACATCGTATGATGAATGAGAGAGGATTCTTGCCATCTTGCTATACTCATTACTCAGACCTAGCAGATATTCCCTCCACACTATTCTGTTACTATCTGCATGTGTTAGGACAGCGATATCATAGGAGAGCCGATTCATATCCATTCATAATGCCTGTCTAAAGGCTTAGTGTGAAATCACTGTGGTGGTGGCGATTAACTCAGATATCATGTGAGCAGTTTGGAGGTGGGGCCTAAAGAGGCTCCATGACCTGTGATCAATCACCTGACCAGAGAACATATAGCTATCTTCATTGTCGCTCCTGACATTATAAAGTACAGTCAACAGGTTACAGTGTTAAGAAACAAGCAAGGAGGCAAGCACACACAAATGCAGATACACAAATATACAGACACGCCCCCACCTAAATGCTGGCAAGAGTAACATCAAATAGCATGCTTGGAAGCGAGGGGAGGGAAAGCAGAAAACATCAGAGCTAGTGTGTCTCGACTAGGCTACTGTAATATATGAGTGTCCCAGATCACACACTAATAGTGCATTATACATTAAATAGTGAGCCATTTGACAAGCATAAGCAAGGTCCCAAAAGGTAGCGTCCGTCATTAATCAGCTTTTCAAATGAAATTGGCGACATCACGGAAGCAGACCTGGGGGTCAGGCAAAGTTCAGACCTTGGACACGCCCAAACAAGCACATACACTCAGGCATGCAGTTATAACCTCGCTTTAATACAACTACTTAGTCAGACAGGCTGCATTCCATTTAAAAACAAATAATTGGTATGTATCCTATCCTCTCCTTTGTGCGTGCTAACCTCCTTTGTCAATTCAAAACCACTGGGCAGGTACATGAGCAACAGCTGCAACTAGGTTTTGCCAGGTTGACTCATTCAGTGCAATGTGATTTGTGAAGGGATGGGGAATTAGAGTTGTGGATCGGAGAGAATATACTTTCAGCATAAAATGCTTCCCTAGGCCTTAAAAAACAATCACAGCCATCTCCGCCTTTACGGCTGACAGGAATGTGTGAGGCCTGTTCTTTCACATAAAATGTGTAAAATATTTGCAGTAAAAACAATTAGGCAATATTTCATGGTAGCATAATTAATTAAAAAACAATTGATTCAATATATTACTAGGCCATCAATCTACTCACAATATCCCAACTGACCAGACAAAAACCCATTCCAGACGTATCATGCTTGTCTTTTGTCTTGTCTTGTTCATTCTTTTCATTTACGTTGCGAGTCCGAGTAAAAATCACCCTAAGACCACGTTATCCTAACAAGGAATCTGAGTAGGCTTATGAGAATTGTGTTGAGACATAGATTTGGGGAAGGTTTATATAAACATTTCCATAGCAATGAAAGTTCCCAGGAGCGCAGGTCGTCCGCCAAACTAAGTAACTGGACATGAAGGGCACTTGTCAAGTGGATGACCAAGGACCCAATGGCCACGGCGGCATTGCTCGATGAGACAGAGGGGGAACATGCCACAATGACACCAACTATGCAGCAGTGACATGGAGACTGGCGAGGATTGAGAGAAGGAAACGCGGATCCTTGAAGAGAATTGACGCAAAGCGCAAAAAAACTCAGAATGGGGCAAAGATCTTTCAGCACTACGGCGACCCAAAACACACAGCCAAGACAAAGCTGGAGTGGCTTTAGAACAAGTCTGTGAATGTCTTTGAGTGGCCCAAAGCCCAGACTGGAACCTGATTGGACATCTAGAGGGAGACCTGAAGATCACAGATTACCGGACGCTCCCAATCCACTCTGGAGGAAGGGGGAAGGAGGAAGAGAGGGATGGAGGAGGAAGGAGGAGGAGAGTTATAAATGAGGAAGATGGAGAGGGATTGGCAGAGCAGCAACCAATTTAAAATCCCTCTGTATCTCTCTTTTATGTCACAGAATAAAGAGACCCTGTTTGGTGGGAAGCGGCATAAGGGGCCTGCCCTGATGCAGGAAGAGAGTTGTTCATGTGTGTGTTTGTGTGTGTGTTTGTGAGTCCCGTGGGAGTACAGTAGACTGGTAAGAAAGGACTGCATTCCCACCCAGTAGCAATCCCTTCCCCTCTCTTCCTGTTTGCCCCCACCCTCTGCTTCAGCCTCCACACCCTGGAGGGCCCCAGGTCTTTCCCAGGGCCCTGCCCATTTTCCTATAATCCTTTTCCCTCATCTCCCTTTCTACACCCTCTCCGTCTTTATTATCTCTCTCTGTCAAGCCCCCCACCTCAGCTTGTTAATATAAAGGATTTACAGGTATTCTATTAAAGAAGCCAGTCACAAGATGTCCACCATAATATAATTATATTATAAAGGGTATTGCGGGAACAATGTTATTTTAATCGGAGTACTTCAATATTTGTTTGATATTGTCGGAATATTAACACTAGGTAAATTCTCAGACATCTAAACAAACAAACTTATTTTGTTCAGTTTAATGTGTCATGTTGCCAGACTCAAATAAATTGGGATAAAGCTCTGGAAACATATACATCCATTTGATATGGACCTGAAATGCAGTTGGCCATAATTATCCCCAAAAAATAAGCTATACATCCATCTAAGGAGAAAGCTAGCTATCTAGATAGTAAACTACACATTTAGTGTTGTCTAGCACCACAAGCCAAGGATATGCGGGTTTTAGGTCTGGGAACTGAGATGGTCAGGGCAACCATTTTTCTGTTGATTTTGAGGTGTGTTATGGATCATTGAATACTTGAATACCCAACCAAGGCCCAGTTTAAGCTTCCTGGCAGAAGCAGGCAGGTGTATATTTAATATCGGCTGGTACTTGATGGAGCCCATAATACCACTGTCAACAACTATCAAGTTGTCCAGAACCTTTGGAAGAATTTTTTTCTGGACAGTCTTACAACATCAAAGACCAACCACCATATTTCACATTGGGAATAAGATACTTTTCTGCATGGCTAAACTTCTTTTTATGCCAAACCCACCTCTAATGTTTGTTTCCAATAAGCTCTATTTTGGTCTCATCTGAGCTTAGAACCTGGTTCCATTGAAAGTTCCCGTAACGTTAGGCAAACTGTAGACACTTGAGATTCAAAGGGTTTATGGGTTTATTTTTTTTTATGGAAACTCACCCAAACACTATGAGGTTAAGTAGTTGGCTGACGATTGTAGTTTTTTGAAACTTTCTAACCCCAAGATCTAACTACCGTCTTCAATTCCAGGTGATTCAATCCCAGAGATTCTTTGATTCAAATCCTCCTCATGGTGCGTGTGGTCAACATTGAAATACTGCATGTCCCCTTCCAGGCCGATTCTTAACATCTACAGTCATTTTTAACTTCTTATCTATTGCCCAAATAATGGTAATGGGCATTTTAAACCGTTGAACAATATTATAGCCATTTCTTGATTTGTGCATCTTAACCAATGTTTGTCACACATCATTACTGTATTCTCTGGCCTTTC
This sequence comes from Novumbra hubbsi, assembly GCA_016801125.1. Taxonomy (NCBI): domain Eukaryota; kingdom Metazoa; phylum Chordata; class Actinopteri; order Esociformes; family Umbridae; genus Novumbra; species Novumbra hubbsi. The sequence goes on along the minus strand of JACXGK010002252.1, from coordinate 2,488 downwards.
AAATTGTTATTTATGACTTTGGGGATTTGGCCTGTCTGTCAACACATATCTATACAGGAACAGAAAGTCATGGCTTATGTTTAAGAGTTCCTAATCACCTGATGTTAAAAACATGAACAAGTAGTGGGAATATACTTCTTTTAGATTTAGCTCACAAGCATTTCTATGGATGCCAGTAATTGTGGCACGTGTTTTGAAAAAAACACAAGTATTTTTTTTTTAATTAATTTTACCTAAATGAAAGATTAACATTTTTAATAAACGACCAAGAGAATTAACAGAAAATTGTTTCACAGTCGTTTCACTCATATTTACAGAGGGTGTCAATATTAGTGGAGGGCACTGCAGCTGTACTAAATGCAAAATAGGCTACCAAAAGGAAAAGTTTAAACATGCATTTCTGAGATAATAATTGTTATAGAGGCACTGTCAGGCTAAAATGGGTTAGCAACAATTGTTTATTATGTCATGTATGTGCAAAGAGCCCCATATCACCAGAATTTCATTGCGCTCTGAAAGTATGATAGTAAGATAGTTATGGATTTTACACATAAACATCCAGCTCAAATGGGAGGTTTGTGTGAGAATATTTCCTGTATACTGGATGTGTGTGAGGATATTACCTGTATACTGGATGTGTGTGAAGATAGCACCTGTGTACTGGATGTGTGTGAGAATATAACTTGTATACTGGATGCGTGTGAAGATATAACCTGCATACTGGATGTGTGTGAGGATAGCACCTGTGTACTGGATGTGTGGAGCAGAGTTTGTGTTGGGGAGGGGACAGTCAGGAGTTCATTGTAACGTGTGTAATCCTAGATGTTGGTGCACATCCGGATGGTGCTAGGGCAAACTCTGTTGGGCGAGGTGTGTTGAGGTGAGAAGAGTGAAAGTGACAGAGGTATAGACATCCACGCCAGCCAGAACAGAGTTGTCACAAACACTTTCTCTCCTTTAGTAGGGGAGCTGTTCTCTGCAAGCGGCAGCTAGGAGACAAACACACTTGATTGTGTGTGTGTGTGTGTGTGTGTGTAGGTGGGTGCTCCAGACACAAAGACCCATTATAGGGACAGAAGCGGCAAAGAGAGATGAGACAGACAGATACAATATCTTTGAACAATACAGGATAGTTAGGGAAGAGGGATTTCTCCTCATATACCACTGGTTTACCCTTCTGGGTGGATGGATGAGGAGGCCAGCCTGTGATAGAGAGGAGAGTTGGCTGTAAGGGTCTGCTTCCAAAATGGCACTAGGGGCCCTGGTCAAAAGTAGACAACTATATAGGGAATAGGGGCCATCGGGGAACCTGTCTGTGGCACAGGGACCAGAGCTGATGTTTGGTTCCCAGGCTAGCTGCTGTTTATCCTGAGCTATTTCAGGGAGCCAGCTCCGTTGCCCTCTGAGACCTATGCCCTGTCCTCCTCTCTTCTCACCCCGCCTCCTCATTCTCCTCTCTTTTCATCCTCCTCTTCCCTATCTCCCTCCCTACATCCCCACTTCTCCCTCTGGAGGCCTGGGTTATGTGAACAGCCAGGGAGGAGTGACAATGAAGAGGAGTGAGTTAGAGAAACAGATGGAGAAAGCAAGACATAGAGAAAGAGTGAAACAGTGTGAGTCTGCGTTTGTGTGTGTGTGTGTGTGTGTGTCGAAGTCCGTGTTTTGTGTGTGTCTGAGTCTGTGTGTTTCTGAGTCTGCGTTTGTACGTGTGTGTGTGTGTCAGAGTGGGGGCCAAGACTCACACTTATGCTTCCTGACCTGGCAGCCATTCACAGAGACCTCACTAAGTGCTATTTCCTATATGCTCTCTCTTTTCATAACAATCGTACCACGTCCACTTCCTTCACTGAGCACACAGTTGCCAAGCCAAGCTACTCCACCACCCCTCTCTTTCCCAACACACCGTCACTTGACCCATACATTTGACTTGTTATCCAATTCGTCCATCTCTCTCTATCTTTTGTTTGCATTTCTTACCAGCTGTTTTCTCTCTCCTTTACGGTGTGTGTGGCCTGCGTTTTGCTCCCACCCCCAAATGACCATCTAAACAAACCCAGGTTAATGTGTTTCAATCTCCCCCCAAGACACATGGGAGACAGGCAGACATGAAACTCTTGGTCTGCACCTGAAAAGAACATGCCGGAATCAGCTGACTCATTGGTGACACTGAGGGGTACAGGTATAGTAAGGAATACCCTATATGCTGTAAATAATACCCTATATGCTGTAAATAATACCCTATATGCTGAAAATAATACCCCATATGCTGTAAATAATACCATATATGCCGTAAATACTACCCAATATGCAGTAAATAATACCATATGTGCTGTAAATTATACCCTGTGTGCTGTATATAATACCCTATATGCTGTATATAATACCCTATATGCTGTAAATAATACCCTGTGTGCTGTATATAATACCCTATATGCTGTATATAATACCCTATATGCTGTAAATAATACCCTGTGTGCTGTATATAATA
>JACXGK010002251.1:0-56838 GCA_016801125.1 Novumbra hubbsi | reverse complement strand
CAGGACCCACCATAGCAGGACCCACCATAGCAGGACCCACCATAGCAGGACCCACCATAACAGGACCCACCATAGCAGGACCCACCATAGCAGGACACAGATTGAAACACTGACTTCCACCATGCTGAGGGACAGTTTATTTACGCTGTCTTTATGGAAAGGTGGCTCCTGGGGACCCAAGTTTGAGCTTAATTTGATTCTGCAACTGAAGTCAAATGAAAAAAAAGTGTTTTTTGAAAAACCGTGATCATGAATATAGTTTGGGATGTCAATCTGCTCCAAATCATCAATTATGTGATTGATTGCCTCAATTTTAAGTGTGAAACTAAGATATCAAAACTGGGTTCATTTTTGACCAGATTCAGTACACCTAACAATAATTTATTGATAAACTTAGGTCTGTATCTTTTGCATCAAAATCATAAAGGTAGCATCAAAATCATAAAGGACGGACATTGGGAATAAGGTGCTTGAAGAATGTGAACTTTTTTTCTGCCTGGAACAATTAATAAATACTGTGCATAGTCTCTCTAATAGCAAAAGTATTTGGACAGTATAATATTTTTGTTCAATTAAGTAATATTTAGTACCTATTTATTAGGTTGCATGCCCTTCGCATCTAATGATGAAGTCCGTGGCTCATACAGATCACTAGAAATGTGTAACTGGAATATATATAATATCCCGGTAACTCCATGGGCTAGTAGGGGTATGTAAAGGGTTGATTACATGTCCACTAAATAGAAGCAGATAGTGTTGAATTTTACTATTGTGATTGTGGTATTATATAAAAACAACCATTGTTCTGTTTTTCAGTTAACACAAAGAGGTGGTTGTGATTTAAGGAAAGGATTGAGAGACAAAAATGGTGTTCAAATCAGTTTGACTTTAATGCTCATTAAAAGCAAACTTTTTACCAAAGATTTACCCTGTTATTACAGAGCACAAAAGTAATGTACAATCATTTTATTTTTATTTTTTACTGCTATAATGCTCTCTGACAGTTCATGGTTTCTGTTTATATTCCATTCCCGTTTCATCCTGTGTCATTTCAATTCATTGGTTTTTTTGCAAGCATGGTGCACAAACACACAATTTATGTATTAATTCACTTCCTCCACAGCTTGTTCAAAGAGCTTTAAGCATCACTCTTTCTGACAAGTGAAGCTTAGGTTTTTAATTATTCATTTTGTCATATCTAAAGGATATTTTAAAATCACTTTTATGATTCCAACCATGCACTTAGCTCCAAGTTGAGCCTGAGTGAATATAACTGCTAGTTTATTCAGTTGTATTTAAGCAATCAAATGACACCAGAGCTGTGACATCATATTCAGGGGTGATTGTTCCTAATCTTTCCGTAGCTAAGGTGCTTTGACATGGGGACAATCAATCTCTCTCTGCCCCCAATACAACCATGTCGACAGATGGAATTTCCCTAATGTGCTATTGGTTCAATTGTCTTCAGTTTAGTATGTTTGTTTTACACAAGACCTGGCAAGTTCCGATCCAACAGATGAGCCAATGTTGCTGAATTTGCTGAAAAAGTCCATGATGGTTCTGATAGAAAGGTGTCAGTGCACACAATGCATGGCAGGTTGTTGCACATTGGGCTGTGTGTCCACAGACCAGTCCGAACCCCAGTCCACTGCCCAAAACACCTACAATGGGCATGTGTGAATCAGAACTGGACCAACTCTGATCAATCACATGTTCTTGTACGTCAGGTGGCTGGAGAGCACATGGCGCCAGGGTGCACCATGGGAAGAAGGCAAGCCGACGGAGGCATTGGGACGCTTTGGGAAAGGTTCTACTAGGAAACCTTGGGTCCTGCCATCATGTGGATGCTACTTTGACAGGTACCATCTACCTAAGCGTTGTTACAGACCATGTACACCCTTACATGGAAACTATTCCCTGATGGCATTGGCCACTTTCAGCCTGACAATGCGCCCTGCCATAAAGCAAAAATGGTTCAGGAATCATTTGAGGAACACAACAGTCCAAGTTGTTGACTTGGCCTCCAAATTCCCCAGATATCAATCCAATAGAGCATCTGTGGGATGTGCTGGACAAACATATCTGATCCATGGAGGCCCCACCTCCCAACGTACACTTAAAGGATCTGCTGCTAACGTCTTGACCACAGCACACCTTCAGAGGTCTAGTAGAGTACATGCCTTGATGGGTCAGGGGAACTACACAATATTAAGCAGGTGGTCATAATATTATGGCTGATCGGTGTATATGAAGACTATGAGGTGAGGTGTTCTTAGGCATGGTGCATTGTGAACTGCCTGGTCACAGCACTTAGCTGTGGTGTATTGTCAACATACCACAAACCCCTGAGATGTCTTATTGATATTATAAACTGTATTCCAGCACAATCAGAGCAGCAAGAAGTGCTGTGATGTCATTCCCATGGGTTAAGGTATTATACCAGCAAGCAGTTTTTATCAGCAATTGTGCCAAAAACCGTGCAATGCCTCTGTTATTTTAAATGTGATGTCAAACCAGTGTGATGTCATAACCCCAATATATTGTATATACCACAGCTATCAACAAATCGGCACTAAGATTTGAAGCAGCCGGTTTATAATATCAACAATAAATTGTGCTTTGAACACTTAATGATGATTGGCTGATATTTGTGGCAGATGAGGTGACATTGCTTTTAACTGTTCTAGTTGCTTAGGTAAACAATTTAGAATAGCATAGATACAAGAGAACAAGGAATCCTGGGGGTTTATGATAGATGGGCAATCTGTCCGGGCCCTCCTATCAGCCTAATAATGACCCCAAACACTCTGTGGAAATGACCAAGGCCCACTTGGAGCAGAAGACTATTGATGGAACACAGTATTAGCCCCCTCAGAGCTCCTTATAGTGTCTGTGTGGATCACTCGGACCGGGAAAATGACAATAGCAGCTATGCAAGAGGCTTTAAAGAATTTACCACAGGACATAACAGGTTTGCTGAAGGCCGTGCAGTATTTAAAAAACACAAAGATTTGTGTTACTTTTCATTGTATTCATATTTCTTTGAATTTACTTTACTCATTTTATCTTATTTACTTTACAAATCAACCCACACTGCTTAGATAAGTGACAATAAATCATTGTCTTAGATTGCCATCACTAAATGTTTTGTATATACCGGTGGAATTATGCAAAGCATGGTAGCATTCCCATGCAGGCATGTACCAGAGAGGAGATGAATACAGGACTGGAGAGCGCCAGCCTCAGCCTGTCTGCACCAGAAGGCTGGGTTTTGCTTCAAGTAAGCAGCCTGAATTGGTAGAGAACAAACATGGGAAGTGTATGGAATAATCTGTTGAAATGTATTTGACATCAGAGGCACACATTACATTTAGGAGACAGGAATGGAAAGGGAGAAGGAGAGAGAGTGAGACCGGGACGTGAGAACAAAAACAAAACATTGAGAGGTGAGATGAGCTACTGAGAGAGCAGCCGACAGACAGAGAGGGAGAAAATAGTATTTCTAAAGTTGAGAGCCTCTAGAGTGAGAGAGCTGTATTATCTGTGTATCTGCTTTGTTGTGACACTTTGGCTTCAATTATCCATGGAGGACAGACTTTGTCCTGGGAGATACAAATTAATAACGAAACATACAGAGACATCAGCTCTTCCCAAATGCAGCTTTAACTTAAATGCCAGATACAGGTCGCCCAAATGTCAGCCTATTCCCTAGACTTGCAAAGCAAATTTTCAATGTGGCTTTTCTGAGATGCTTTTTTAAGATATTACGTGCATAAAGTTGGTAACGTACATTTTTGTTTCAAAAACACACACATAAAACTTATAAAATAGTACATAGTGTGATGGCATATTAAACGCGGTGACCACTAGTCCCAACACGAGTGGCTGTATATGCATTATACATCTCAAAAGCTCAGGAGTGTCCCTTTCAGTCTAGGTGTCCTCTTCTCATAGACCTACTGTATGTATTCGTCAGAGGGAGGGAGAGCGTGATCGCTGCAGACAATGGGATGATGAAAGACCTACTTGCCTGAGAAGAGTCTATTTCCTCAGATTAACTGCATGCTTTAACAAGATTGTGTGAGCACGTGGGAGGATGGAACTGTCAGCTGATCGCTGCTCGTTAAACCCTGGGCTGGCCTAGATAGAGAGAGAGCCTGGAGAAGACAACTGCAAGCCAGGATGCATGGAAAAATTAAATAACCTCTCGCACTGATTAGCTTCTTCACGTGACGAGACGCACGCATGTACATGCAAACACACACAGTCGGGGGGAATTGAGAGCTTTCATCACTTGTCACAATTTTAAAGAATCACAAGGGGGAAAACATGAAACTGTGTCATATGCATAATAATTGTTTGGAAACCATACAGATAAACAAGCTGCAGTCGACATTGTGCCACCTCCACGTTGAAGATATATCGGAGGAGATAGAATTATGAAAAACTTCAAATGAACTCGAGAAGTTCTGAGTACTGACATACATTCACAGTAGCAGCATACACTTGAGTTGGCAGTATAATTAACCACATTTCAATGATTCTCCTCGAGCATGCTGTTTATGTTTACTCCAAAAGAAAAATCATGTTCAGGAAAATGTGAACTATTCCCTTATCTAGGATCAGCTTCCCTACCTCTTATAGTCAGGCATCTAGAGGCTTCTTCTTCCAACAACCAGAGCAGTGCCATACAAAGACTATGGGGTGCCTGGACATACTGTAGAGCTGAGTCATAGTATATTGGAAAAAACACTAAGCCCAGAGATTATTGCCATTATAAACCAGTTACCAACCCATGGTGTATGTAAGCAATAAGGCTTGGGGGGGGTGTTATTTGGCCAATAAACCACTGCTTTGAGCTGGTCTTAGGCATGACACATTGCGGAGGGGTATATTGGCAATATATCACAAACCACCAAGATGCCTTATTGCACATTTAGAACGGTTAACAACTGAGCAGCAAAAAACGATGTTATGTCATTCCTGTGTTATACGGTCTCATGTTCCACAGCTATCAGCCAATCAGCATTCAAGTCTCTACGGTTTATTAGGTCTTATCGATCACAGCTATCAGGCAATAAGCATTCAGTATTCAAAACACCTGGTTTGTAATAGTTATAAACTAGGAGGTTCAAATTCTGTATAATAATGGGCTAAAAGTGGGCTGCATGTAAGCAATAAGGCATCTTGGGGTGTTGGGGTATATGGCCAATGAACCCCAGCTAAGACCTATATTACCCATCAGATGTACTCAGAGTTTAATATCTTCTTTAATATCTTTAATCTTTAATATATAACTGAATATTGGGTCTTCAGATCTCATAACTTCTACTCAAAACGTTATGGTTTAGTGTTTTTAAATTTTTGTACACATTTGAGTGTCATACAGACTGTTTATGTTTGTTTTATAGCACATTGATGTGTATTTAAATTGTATGTACCTTTCCAAAAATGTGGGCAAAATCTGGATGTGAACAATATAGGAAGCATACATTAATTGGGCTTCAGTGTTCATTAAATCCATTAAACAAAATTAAACTGCAGCCAGCAAGTTTATTCAAATATTCCATGAAACGATGAACATATATCCACAAATTTATCCAAAAGCAATAATGTCTGACAATGAATATAGGTTTAAATGACAAATATGATGATGCTGTGAAAGTAAATTGTAAGAGGCACATTGACACCATGTACAGTGCATATATATCTATATAACATGGTTGGTATTCAGATTCTGGGATTAGAAATTCCAACCACATTCTCCACTGTCTGGTAATACCAGGAATAATATTGATTTAAAGGTAATCTTGTGCTCATTATGGTCTGTCTCATTGTTTCGGGGTTCATACGTTTTTTTTACATGATAACACTGCCATCTTGTGGTAGTAAGAGGACAACATACAGCTTGAAAGCCTATTCTGCAGAAATGTCATTGTTCCAGATAAAAATACTACTAAACCTATTACAATGCCCCCATCTCCACTACTATCACCATTATTATATTCATCATCATTCAAAACAGAAATGTTAGTGTACGATACACATTTCTCAAAGCTGCTGAACTAGACCAAATATACACCATTCAAAAATGTTCTTTTGAAAATCTTGTTTTTAAAAGAAAAGCTAATTCTTGCAGGTTAAAATAATGACAAATTGATCAGAAGTACAGTGTACACCTTCTTAATATTATAAATGAATATTGTGGCGTACATAGGCGTACAGAGACATACAGAGGCACATTTTCAGCAACCATCAGTACATGGTTCCATTGGCACAGTGGGTTTGCAAATCCAAGTTTATCATTTTAAAAGGCTTATTGCAATTATGTTACCACAGCAAGAAATGTGTGTGCTGATTAAAAAAGCAATAAAACTGGCCTTCTTTACATTAATTAAGTATATGGAGCATCAGCAATTGTGAGTTTGATTACAGGCTCTAAATGACCAGGATCAAGGAACATTCACCTGCAACTCATTAGTTTATCCTTGTTCGGACAAATTAAGGCAATTTCATGAGAGAAATTGGCAAGAAACTGAAGATATTGTACAACGCTTTGCACTACCCCTGCAACAGAATAGCGCTAACTGTCTCTGACCAGAATGGGAAGAGGAGTGGGAGGCCCCAGGTGCACAACTGAGCAAAAGAACAATTACATTAGAGTGCTTAGTTTGAGAAACAGACACCTCACAGGTCCTCAACTGGCAGCTTCATTAAATAGTACCCACAACAGTGAAGAGGCTACTCTGGGAGGCTGGCTTTCTAGGCAGAGTGGCAAAGAAAAAGCCATCTCTCAGACTGGCCAATGAAAAGTAAAAGTTACGACGGGCAGTCCACTGGTGTTCTGTCTATAATGGAGTGGCCATCCTGAATCTCAACCCTATTGAGCTGTTTTGGGAGCAACTTGACCGAATAATACATTGCCTCGGGTTGATCTAATATTAGTTACCCAATGCACATTGCAGTAAACTTGGTGAATAAGTTTGTTCTATTTCAGCGTTTCTGCTCTTTCTTTATATATATATATATATATATATATATTTATATAATAGAAATCATGTGATGTTGTGTGAGCAAATCCTCAGGGACTAGCTCAGTGGTCTACTCTACTCATTTGCTGAACCTCCCACAGAGACCAGAGTCTCTTCATGGTACACTTGAACTGTAAGCTGTAGTGTTGGTAGATCCGTTCAAGTTGACTCTGGGTGTGTGAAGGAGATTCCCCCTAAGGGCTCTGCACCTTTGATTCTCCCTCCCCTTCTGCTCTCTCCAGCAGCTCTGTTCTCCACCCTCCACTCCTCCATCACTTCCACCATGCCCCCTTCCCTTCCTGCTTGTCGGCCCTATTTTAGTCCACTACCCTCACCTCCACCTCTGCCTGGCTGTTTCGTTCTCTGTCTACCTGTCCTCCAGCGTTTACCTCCACCTCCTCCTCCTGGGCTTGGTGGCACCTGGAACCTGCACACCATCCCAGACCCTCTAGGCATGCGTCATGCCCGCACTGAACCACAGAAATCCTGTAGACCTCAAGCATGACAACAAGGATGTTCTTGCAAGTGAAGAAGACCATCAGCTGATTGAGCACATTCTGCTGGGTCATGAGGTAGAGACGGTAGAGCAGGAACGGCCCGTCCTGCAGACCCACCGTCAGCAGCAGACCCCACACCTCACCGGAGCAGCACAAGGTGTATGAGGAGGAGGTGGGAGACGCAAGCAACCCCTCTGCCACACCCGGCGAGGAGTTGGAGGGGCTGGTCTGGGTCAGGACCAGGGGAAACTGCATGAGGGCCCAGGAGAAGAGGGCAAGTCCCACTATGACGACAGCCCGGTTGGTCTTGACTTCAGGCTCCTTGAAGGTGTCAAAAATGTCCAGGATATCAGCGCCCAGGCCCACGTACACCATGAGGAGCTGGGAGAGCTGGTCACGTGACATATCTCCTTTGGGCATGAGCCAGCGGCCCAGAACCAGCACAATGAGCATGGTCTGCTCCAGCCCTGCTGCCCAGTTCTCTGGGTCCAACTGCAAGAGGTCCTGTGTCAGTGAGAGGGGATTGGTTCCTCTACGTGCCAAAAATGCTTCTAGAAATCTCTTGTAAAATGTATATATGATGACATATCATCCACAAACTTTAGATCCCCAAAATCATCCATCACTGAGTTTTAACCCTCTGAGATAAAATCACGTAGAAAATATGTAAACACTAATCACACCAAATGATGTTGTGTTTTAGGTCTGGGTTCATCTGACTTCATTTCCATTTCATGACCTTATGTCAATTATATTTCCCTCGTCCTATTAAACACTCCGCAGACGTTCACATCTCCGTAGTATCACGTCAGTAGAACGTTTCAGGCTAGCGCGGGGGAGGGGGGGCTTGTTTGCGTAGTGTGACACCTACCGCTGAGATGGGGATGGGAGCCAGCAGCTCCTCCAGCTCTGGGCCTGAAGAAGTGTTGACAGGGAGCTTGTTCTGCAGCAGGCTGAGCTCCAGGAACCAAATTGAGGGGATGACGGTACTGAGGTACAGGAAAACCATGGGGGAGAACCTAGGAGCACAGCAGCGGCAAGGGGATGCAGTAAGCTACTTTTAGCAACCGGCACAAATTTTTTGGCCAGTCAGTATTAGATGTAAGTCTTCCGGAAGTGTTTCATTTCAGACGGCCAATTATTCTCATCATGTATGCAAATCCCACTTGACAGCGCAAAGCCTTCTCTGCCAGGAGAGAACTTCAAAGTGAGCGGGAGAGCGGGGCCCCAAGTAAGATTCCGTCTCAGCATGGCCCTGCGCAACCGGAAAAGAAATATGAGGGCTGACTGTAGCTGCATCATTCGGATGGATTGAGAAATCAATCCCAGACGCGTCGGAGTCAGCAACGACATCATTTCCTGTCAGCCCTTTGAAGAGCGTGGAATAGAGGTCAATCATGGTTTACGTTATTTTAGTTCAAGGCCAAAGATGATGGTGAGAAAAGTTAGAAACACACACACACACACATCAAAGGACTGGCGTTACATTTTGGATTACAGTGCCTTCAGCAAGCAAAAGATTGATAGATGGAGTCTTTTGTTTTTGAAGGACATGGCCATTGAGGCCAATATACATCATTATAGTAGGAGAAATAGACAGGGCTTTGAGATAAAGTTACTGAGAGAGTGAAATACATTTTTGTGTGCATATTTTGTATGGTTTTAGGACTAATTATGCAAATGTTAGCTGATTTTTACTGCCACAATTGACACATGTTTATGCATTATCAGCTGGGAAAGCCTAAACTTGAAATAAAATTGGTCTGGTCTTTAAAGCTTGGTTCAAAAGAGAGATACTGTATCCCGTTAAAGTCAATGAACAAATCCCATTCAAGTTTAATGGGCGTTTTAAATGTGTTATAAAAGTAAGCTAACTATAAAAGATATTAAAAAGTTTAATAGAAGCAACGCAATCCGGACCAGTCTACACATTTTAAAATGTGTAAGAGGAGTAGTAAACATTGTAAACAACATGCAAACAAATGTCTTATTTCACTCTCTCTTCCTTCTACCTGTCTTAAAAACAATTTTCTACGACTCCAATTTTCAAGCTTTTTCCAACCCCAGAATACTACTTTTCACCAACGTTCTCTCACACAACACATTTGTCATTAACTTCTATTCACTTCCTCCCTCCCAAGGTAAAGCTGTTCTCCGGTCACGCGGCCGCCTCAATCCCATCCCCACCTCCCATCTCACCATCTTCTTTCTCTGGACATAGGATGTGTCTCATCTGACTTCATCATGTTTTCAACATTCATGGTACTAAATGCTACTTTTTTTTTTACCAACTACCAGGTGTAATATGTTATAGGTCATTAATAAGGCAATTCAATCCTAATGCATTTTACAACTTAAAGGCAAAATTTTAAAATGCTTTATGCAAGACCTTGCTCTGAAACATTCACACACATCCTCTAATTATCATATGTGGGTTCACTTCTCGCGGTCGAAGCAGAGAAGTTGAGACTTGTATTTCAGCTTGTTGTTGAAATTAACCCACTATACTCTGAATCTACGTCAAATTGCTGAGTCTACCCTTAATTGTGTATAATGACAATATGTAAAAGCATCAAAATAGTTGTAGGTAATGCAGTTACGTTACCATTTCCACTCGGCGTTGCGGGTAAACTTCATGGTGATGGCCATCTCCACTCCCAGCAGAGACACGCCCACCAGCAGCAGCCAATAGAGGGGCTCCCCTTTGATGGTGACCACACGCCACACGGTCACTAAGCCATGTATGGCAAACAGGATTCGGCTCAACATGGCCAGCAGGAAGTTGATGATGTGACACATCCTATCTGAGAGATAAAGAGTACTGGCCCTGAGAATCCTGGTGCCAGATATTCTTATGTTGACTTACCCTTCTTATGTTGACAATCCTTGCATATGTTGATTCATTTGCTAAAATGATTATAAATGGGTCTCCATGAGATTATCTGATTATCTGATCAAGATATTTTCAACCCTAACCCTCAACAGTGCATATCATAAATATTTATTTCCTATGTGCTTCCCTGTATTTAATATTCAGAGTTGCTTTGTGGAGGCTTGTAGTCAGAATATTGTCTAACAGAACTTTCTAAAAACAAATTACACACCTGGCCATAATGATGCAGCTGCAATTGATGTAATTAACTCTAGTGATTAATAATAAAACTAGAAATGTTTCTATAAACCTGGATTAACTGTTTATTCCAAACCATACTGTGACAGAACTAGTCATCTGAATTAATATTAGACAGACAGTAACCTCCAATCTTGTACCAGCTTTAGGATGAAGCAAAGCCCCCACTAAGAGAACACTGTGAGGAGGCATCTCATAATTACAAATTGTCAAATTTCCTCAACAATTGAACCTTTTCAGAACTTTTGGAATCAAAAGGAATAAAAGAAATTTAGGAGTGTCATATATGTATACAATTCTTTGATACAGCTACTGAATGAATGCTTCAGTTTGTCACATCTACAATTTCAAACAGTTCACTTCACACTGAAAATATACTTCATAAAATATAAAAACAATAAACAGGTAGCTTCCTAAACATTCAAACATTTGTACTAAGAGCAAACAATTTATTGGAATAATCGTACAAGTTGTCAGTCTAAGTTCATATTAAAACATACACACTATGGTCATACTTACAGAGTGAAAACAATCCAGGTGAAGTTCAGACTTTTTAAAGAATGGTTTAACTGATTCAATTCTTCACAAAATGTGATGGGCTTTTCCTCTGAGTAGATACAAATACACCTCATTTGCAATTCCTCACTTCAATATTGTTTAGCTGACTTGTGCCAAAGTATCTGCTATTTAAACCCCTCCCATCCTTAAGACTTACCACACCCCTGGCACCCAGTATGACCCAGGTTTGAAAGAGGAAGGACCACTGGGGTAGCAGTCTCATATACATCTCTAATTCTCTGTGTTAAATGCAGTATATGTGTGTAAAATACATTCCTTATATAGCTTTGCTTTTGCAGTGATTTGTTCGGTTGGTCACTCTTGAGTGACATTATTTCTGCATTAGTCTTCTTTACTACCATAATTTTAGTGGGAAATAATATGTTGTTTACTTGAACTGGTTGAATAAATGTTATTGGATAAACGTTATTCAACTGTAGACAACAAGGGTTTGGGCTAGAGGTTAGGGAACATGGAGTTCTGGTCAGGGTTTGGGCTAGAAGTTAGGGAACATGGAGTTCTGGTTAGGGTTAGAGGTTAGGGAACATGGATTTTTGGTTTGGGCTAGAGTTTAGGGAACATGGATGTCTGGATTAGGGTTGGGGCTAGAGATTAGGGAATATGGATTTCTGGATTAGGGTTAGGGCTAGAGGTTAGGGAACATGGATTTCTGGTTAGGGTTAGGGAACATGGATTTTTGGTTAGGGATAAGGCTAAAGGTTGGGGAACATGGATTTCTGGATTAGGGTTAAGATAGAGGTTAGGGAACATGGATTTCTGGTTAGGGTTTGGGTTAGAGGTTAGGGAACATGGATTTTTGGTTAGGGTTAGGGCTAGAGGTTGGGGAACATGGATTTCTAGATTAGGGTTAGGCCTTACATGCCCACGAGGATGGAAAAACATAGGGTGCTGCCCAATAAAGTGCATATGTGCATGTAGAAAAATGGGCCAAAATGACAAATCCAACATCAGAATAAATACAAAATAATTTTGGTTTTTATGGTAGTTAAACATTTTCGGGAAACACAGTACAGTGAAATATTTCAAATACATCTAATTGAAATTCTGTGCATCTTGCAGATGTGTGGTGTCTGCTGGGGGCCATTGTTAGTGGAGGCCAATCGACAGTACTTCCTGTCTACACCAACATCGCTATCTCCATCCTTTATGATGTCATTTCGCTGGGTCCAGAACAAAGTAATCTACCCTGGAGGAGCCGGCTTGTGATGTACAATGTTCAAAGAGCACCCAACCCTGCCCTTTCCCACCCAGTCCTGCTCTGGCTCCGGCACCGTTTCAACACTGCTGTGCATGATAACAGCATGCTTAATCTCTAGCCACTCTCTGCAGAGAAAACATTGGTAAAAAGCTCTCAAGCAAAAACACTTTTGTATTCGGATTGTGACAATTTTCTTCATTTCTTTTCACATTTAGTAGAAAGCATTATCAGAGGCATTAAAACAAAAACTACTGCACCTCCATTGTCAGATAAAAACAGTGGGGAGAACAAGTATTTGATACACTGCCGATTTTGCAGGTTTTCCTACTTACAAAGCATGTAGAGGTCTGTAATTTTTATCATAGGTACACTTCAACTGTAAGAGATGGAATCTAAAAAAAAAAATCTGAAAATCACATTGTATGATTCTAGCATTTTATTGCATGACATAAGTATTTGATACATCAGAAAAGAAGAACTTCATATTTGGCACAGAAACCTTTGTTTGCAATTACAGAGATCATACATTTGCTGTTGTTCTTGACCAGGTTTGCACACACTGAAGCAGGGATTTTGGCCCACTCCTCCATACAGAACTTTTCCAGATCCTTCAGGTTTCGGGGCTGTCGCTGGGCAATACGGACTTTCAGCTCCCTCCAAAGATGTTCTATTGGGTTCAGGTCTGGAGACTGGCTAGGCCACTCCAGGATCTTGAAATGCTTCTTACGGAGCCACTCCTTAGTTGCCCTGGCTGTGTGTTTCGGGTCATTGTCATGCTGGAAGACCCATCTTCAATGCTCTTACTGAGGGAAGGAGGTTGTTGGCCAAGATTTCGCAATACATGGCCCTATCCATTCTCCCCTCAATGCGGTGCAGTCGTCCTGTCCCCTTTGCAGAAAAGCATCCCCAAAGAATGATGTTTCCACCTCCATGCTTCACGGTTGGGATGGTGTTCTTGGGGTTGTACTCATCCTTCTTCTTCCTCCAAACACGGCAAGTGGAGTTTAGACCAAAAAGCTCTATTTTTGTCTTATCAGACCACATGAACCTCTCCCATTCCTCCTCTGGATCATCCAGATGGTCATTGTCAAACTTCAGACGGGCCTGGACATGATTTTAATCCATGATGGCGTGGTGTGTTACTAACAGTTTTCTTTGAGACTGTGGTCCCAGCTCTCTTCAGGTCATTGACCAGGTCCTGCCGTGTAGTTCAGGGCTGATCCCTCACCTTCCTCATGATCATTGATGCCCCACGAGATGAGATCCAGACCGAGGGTGATTGACCGTCATATTGAACTTCTTCCATTTTCAAATAATTGCGCCAACAGTTGTTGCCTTCTCACCAAGCTGCATGCCTATTGTCCTGTAGCCCATCCCAGCCTTGTGCGGGACTACAATGTTATCCCTGACGTCCTTACACAGCTCTCTGGCCATTGTGGAGAGGTTGGAGTCTGTTTGATTGAGTATGTGGACAGGTGTCTTTTCTACAGGTAACGAGTTCAAACAGGTGTAGTTAATACAGGTAATGAGTGGAGAACAGGAGGGCTGTAACAGGTCTGTGAGAGCCGGAATTCTTACTGGTTGGTAGGTGATCAAATACTTATGTCATGCAATGAAATGCAAATTAATTACTTAAAAATCATACTATGTGATTTTCTGGATTTTTGTTTTAGATTCCGTCTCTCACAGTTGAAATGTACCAATGATAAAATTACAGACCTCTACATGCTTTGTAAGTAGGAAAACCTGCAAAAACGGCAGTGTATCAAATACTTTTTCTCCCCACTGTATGTATGTTATGATTGCTAAAGGCTTCATGGAGGGGGTGGCTGTTTATTTATTTTAGGTACACTATTAAAGGATAGGGTTTCAGTTGTTATCTAAGAATGGGCAGGATCTCTGTTATCCTAGCCTCAAGGAGAAGCTGGTTCCGCCTTTGGGGTACAAGGACAAAGAATAAATGATATATATGAACCAACTAATGCAACATGCTTCTAATTAGTCACCAAGGAAATCCCCAATATGGAAAATGATGCAGAAGAAAAGGCATGGAAACAAATGTGTAGTTCATATCTGAGGTATATAAAACTATGATATCAAATAGTGTGTTACCCTTCTAATTTTGTTGTTAACCAGTTTATAATAACATTAGGTAGGTGTTTGTGGCTTAATTAGGCCATAATGCACTGTCAACAACTTTACGGTTTTGAATCATCTTTTTATTAGTCAAACAGTACATTTGAAGATGTTCTAATGCAAACAACAGTTCTGAAACTTTAAGCAGTGGCATTAAAAGTGAATATTTCCAGTTTGGAGAAATATAGGTAGGGGAGGAAGTCCTCTTATTATCAGAAAGGGCTGGCATGAGGAGATAAGACACGCCGCAGTCCAAATCTAACTGGAATGGAAGAGAAACTGGTGGAGTAATTATGGGAGGGAAACAAAGAAGGTGGAGATATAGATGTGATGGAGGAGGGGAGGAAGAGGTGGGACAGTGGAAAAGTCTGCTTCAGAACATATCTTTTATTTGTCCGGCTTCTGTACATTATCTGCTATTTTTCAGGACCATATGTCACTTTATTATACATGAATACATGTCTTAGTAGCTCTTTCCACATACAGGCTGCAAATGGCAGATTAGTACACCGAGAAACACCTAAATCGTAACGCAGTGGCTGTACCGTAACATGCAATACATGATGCTAGAGCTCAGGCTCTGCGTTTCATAGCGTTGTATGAGGTTCTGAACATGAGCAACAACACACAACACGGCTTTCCCATCCCGTCCGCTAACAGAACCACTTCTACAAAGGATCGGTTGTCGGAGTGAGGAGAATGCTGTATTTAAAGAGGATACTATATATTTTGAAAGACGTTTAGAATTGTAATAAATACATTGTACGAGCAAGCCAAAGACCTGTGAATCCAATTGACCACTTTACTAATACTCATTTCATATACAGTATGAAGGCTTATTATTAATATGTATCTACACTTTCAAAATAACATGAGGTCATTTGCTGGGCTGTCCTGAACAGAGTTTCTGTAGTAAGAACAAATAGCAATGGAACATGCACCCGAATTCTCTCATGATTTGCTTCTCTGAATTATTTTGTAGTAGATTAACACTCTAAAATTGCATTTTATAATTTATGTTAACAATTTCAAATTACACCCATCTCACCATTGCTTTAATTTCTGAATGGCATAGCCTGAAGTTATAGCCAAAATCTAAAATCTTAATTGATTACCCTTCTTTGGCTCATAAAGGACATTGAAATGACTGTGCTCACTTAAACCATTATATTATCCTAAGATTTAAATTGTTATCATATTACTGAATGTATCTAGAGGATTTCCATATTTCCCTCTCAACAAATGCGAAGAAAAGCATACTGATGTAAAACACCTGTGAATTCGAGTAATGTTTGTATTCCGTATTACCTTGGTCTAGTTCATTTCCCATCATCTCCAAACTGTTCCTTTCTAACTGCTAGCATAGTATTCATTCACTTTCATATTTCTTTTATTTCACATTAACCCACCTTTATTCTAGTCAGGGTTTAAGGAAGGGTTTCCCCCCTATGTACAGTACAGTCCACCAATCGTTGGGGGTGCCACCCATACTTCCACAGTCACATGGTGTACGCCACCCAGTATATCACATTGACAATGGCAAAGGTGGCAGGGAAAACGGCCCTGGCATAGACGTCTATGGTGTCAGCTTGGAGCGGCTTGCAAGAGCAACAGCAACTGGAACAGCAACTGCAGCACTTCTTCTCTTCTTCTCTGTCCACAGACCCTCTTGCCCCCCGGCCCCGCCTTGGTTCCACATCCTCTTCTCCAGGGGTCTCGGTGCCTGTGCGCTGCGGGCGGCGGCTGGAGACCATCAGGCCCTGGTTCATTCCCGCAACTGACAGAGAGAAGAGCACCATGGCCTGCTTCCCATTCTTTACAATGGACTGGAGAAATGGGGAGAAAAGGAATGTCAACAGAGAAAAGCTACAAAAGCTAAAAAGGAAAACCTGCATGTGAAAAATGAATGTACTTGGCTAGTTCTTTCTTTTTTACCCATTGTGTTAAGCTGAAGTCACATGAACACAGTGGGGCCGTACAAATATTATTCATAGTTTTTTGGGCAACCAAAAAACGTCCAACCCAGACATATTGATCCTTTGCTTCACCGTTTCAGCCACGTTAGGACCAACTACTCTAATTAACTTGAAAAGATTTTGGGGACTTTTTGGGGTACATTTCTGCGAGGGTTTGAAAGTATGGCCCCAATAAAAACATGTTGAAATACAAACTGGTCAAATGAGGAACGGGCCTAGCACTTAACCTTGGGGAACACCGTGGATGGGGAAGCGTTGTCCTCTTTACCTCGGAGCTCATTTTGTTGGCCTTGGTCTTGGCCTTCTCTTTGAGCCTGTAGTCAGCATTGTAGTGAGCGAAGGCATACTCAATTAGTGCTGCAAACACAAACACGTAGCAGATCCAAAAGTAGACGTCCAGGGCTTTGATGGCTGAGGCTCGTGGGAGAGATGAACGTGCGCTAACCATTAGGGTGGTCATAGTCAGCACAGTAGTGATCCCTATAACAACATAAATGGAAATTAATGGAAAAGACAGCCCGCACACAATTGAAGTGTGCCAAGTGCCATTTGTATTGCTCTTCACTGCAAATATTCCTTGATTTAAATTCCTTTATTTTATTTACTACACATTACTTTTTGGTGTATGAAAAACAAACACAACCTAAGCTAATGATTACATTCTCAACTCACTAGAGAATATACCAACAAAATCGCAGAATACCCTTAACATGATACTAACCTAAGGATACCCGAGCCGGGACTGCTGTTTGGCTGATCCAGAAGGACACCCAAGACATGGCGACCAAAAGGATGGAGGGCATGTATGACTGGATGATGTAGACACCTCGGTTACGTCTCAGCTGGAAGCGAAGGCTGAGCCTTGGGAAAGTTCCGGCTTGGCGTGAAAAAGTATGCCAGGATTAGCTTGTTTATTAATTCGTCAATCAAAGAAAATAATGTGTAAGGACTGTTTTAAACTGTATCAAATTTATTCACAAAGTGATACAGAAAGCAGACCAAGTCCCACACCCGAAGAGCAAGTTGAAAACCCAAAGAATCTCACCAGATTTGAAGTTCATCGTCTCTGTGACAAATTTGTAGTCAATGATGGTGAACTGGGAAAGCTCCAGTTTGTCAAGTCCATGGATGTGTATCTGACTTTCTGACCAATGATACACAATATCCTCTGAGGAGTAACCGTCTGTCAACAAACAGTCAACAGCCAATAAACAGTCAACAAAATAGTAAATTTCTCCCTAAACAAGTTGATTATGAAAAGTCATTGTTTGCTCTAATCTAGATCTTGACATGTGCCCTTGTTAAGAAATTATCAATGTTATTAGCTTCCCCTGTTTTTGGTTAAAAAGTGTTGGCTTATCAGTGTATTTAGGCCATATATCACAGCCGCTGGTGGCTTATTGCTTAAATATAAAATAATACACTCCTAAAATATTTTGAGACTGCAACACGGCTCAGAATTTATATTGTTTCATGTTTTTCTTTGCTCACCTTCATCATGAGTGGTAATATTCTAGACCTAAATGCAAGCCCACTCACAGCTTTCTAGGTCCAGCATACACTCCTGTTCATCCATGGGGTACTTGGTGAGGTCCATGTCGCACGCCACAGTCGAGGTGATCCTGAAAGAACAAGTCATTTAGGAAAGACCCACGTGAACTACAATTGTAATTTAACCCTGTAATGGTCAGTTAAACATGGCTGTCACTGACAAACTTGACATTAGGCTTATTGTCAGGACATAGGACAAGTTGATAAGGAGCCTCTCACTATATGTTCTTCTTCTCTTCCACGTCCCAATGTCTGCCATCTCTCCTACCCCTTTCATCTCCATTACTTTCCATTGGTGAAGATTGCTAGCTGGTATTTATCACCGACATGGCAGATGTCCAGACCCATCCTGGTCAAACCAACCAAGCTGAAAACTAGACGCTAGTTATGAACACTGTAGACCACAGTATATGTTGTGCTATTGAATGCTAATACAGACATCAGCCTGTGTGTTCCCCCAACATGCTAGCTTTTCCTGCCAGCTGCCCTGTTCCTATTGTCTGATAGATTTGCCTTTCTCTATATATATATATATATATATATATATAGTGTGTTTCATTTGTGCTACACAAATGTATTACTCTTCCCTCCTCTTACGTCAATTTCATCATTCGTCCTAATACCTCCTCACCGACTACTGTAAAGGATGACTCCGTCAGGCTGCAGGCGAATCAACTTGTTCTCTACGGTGACATCGTGGAACCAGGCAGACTTGGCGTTGACGATAAAGGTGTCGGGCAGCCATAGTTTGTCCACAAAGCGGCTGTCCAGCCCCAGGGTCTTGTTGGTGTGGTTGTAGGTCAGGCGGTCATCTCGCCAACTCTGACGCAGGAAAATGGTCATGGTGTACTCCTAAGTAATTCAAAAGATAACGCAAGAACAGGTATACAGCTACACACACACACAGAAAGACGAATGGACACAAGCACAAACACACAAAGCAGAGCCCAGGACATTCCTAACTTTGGTGGAGGACAGAGTGGTGGTTACTTTAAGACCTGGGAGGACTGTAACTAGGAGGATAGGAGGTTGCTAAAGGGACTTTTTAAATGCCTACTTTAATTCCTTCCTGTGGGTAAGCATTAATCTGTAAGGTATTGGATAAGAGAAAAAGGTTAGAAGACTTTAGGCTTTTCAGCAATCCAACCTGGCATAATCTATTAGGTATCACAAGGGAGGAAGAAGGGGCTTATTAATAAGGGTTGTAACTGGGCCATGCGTGCTGTGACTGGAAGGTCACAGCAGTCATTCTCATGTTGAAATCCCTAATAGCTGATGTAAATGTACATATTGCGTTTCTCTGCAACAGTACAGTAGCAGTAAAAAATGGCAAAGGTCCAAAGGCCGGCAGACTACTGTATACATTACCATATTGGCTTCGGAGATGTGGTCAATACTCGCGACTTCAATAGCCATGGCAACATTCACCGGTGGGCCTGTTGGAGAAGAAGTGAGAAAAAAAACAATCCCTTCCTTTCCTCCATCCTTCCTAGGTACAATACTAGATAATAACCAACTCACTTAACATTGCTCTGTGTGAAGTGGCATAACACCATGTGCATCAATATAATGACATGTTTGGTATTCATGGGCTTGTGAATGGTGTTGTGTATAACATATTTGTTTACTTTCATATTTCTATAAAAAGGCAGTATTATTTGAAATGCATGAAGAAGGCTTAGGCACTAATTGTGAATGGTAATAAATAATATTAACATTGATTACTTACTTACTCCTCCAGTTTGATCTAGTCCTGTTCACTTTAACTAAATGTACAGTGGGGAGAACAAGTATTTGATACACTGCCGATTTTGCAGGTTTTCCTACTTACAAAGCATGTAGAGGTCTGTCATTTTTATCATAGGTACACTTCAACTTTGACAGACGGAATCTAAAAGGAAAATCCAGAGAATCACATTGTATGATTTTTTAGTAATTAATTTGCATTTTATTGCATGACCTCACCTACCAACCAGTAAGAATTTTGTCTCTCACAAACCTGTTAGATTTTCTTTAAGAAGCCCTCCTGTTCTCCACTCATTACCTGTATAACTGCACCTGTTTAAACTCGTTACCTGTAGAAAAGGCACCTGTCCACACACTCAATCAAACAGACTCCAACCTCTCCACAATGGCCAAAACCAGAGAGCTGTGTAAGGACATCAGGGATAGAATTGTAGACCTGCACAAGGCTGGGACGGGCTACAGGACAATAGGCAAGCAGCTTGGTGAGAAGGCAACAACTGTTGGCGCAATTATTATTATTATATTATATGATCTCTGTAATTGCAAACAAAGGTTTCTGTACCAAATATTATGTTTGTCACGGTGCCGCCTGAGCCCGCCCCCTCTGGTCACCGGAGGTCTGACTCACCGTCGTACTGAGGCAAGGCTGCGTCCTGGGGGACGTGAAGGAGGCACGTTGCACACCTGTTCTCAATTTATACTAGTGCTTGGTATTTAATGACTGCATGTCCACGTCTCAGTGTCGGTGATTGTCGTAAAGAAGCAGATCGTTTAGTGTAAGACACCTGGCTAGGGAGCTTTATAGGAGAGCCTTCTTTTGTTGTTTTCATGAAGTATCCCGATGAAGCTTTTAGCAAACTATTTCGCTTTAGTGGAAGTGGGTTTTGTTGTTTCAGTGGAATCTGGGATTCTCATAAAGCATTCTTGTTTAACCTGCATTCCTGTCTGTGCGCATGCTTCCCTTCAACACCCATACCATTACAATGTTCTGCTTTTCTGATGTATCAAATACTTATGTTATGCAATAAAATGAAAATAAATTACTTAAAAATCATACAATTTGATTTTCTGGATTTTTAGATTCCGTCTCTAACAGTTGAAGTGTGCCTATGGTAAGAATTACAGACCTCTACATGCATTGTAAGTAAGAAAACGTAGCAGTGTACCAAATACTTGTTCGCCCCACTGTATGTAATCCTGGTACCTTGAAGGAGGGAATTAGGTATGACACATTATGGGGCTAAGATCTCCCATTGTGCGCACCTAAAATTGTTACACTCACACCTTTCAAGACCAGTTGAGTGCTCAAGCACACATAATATCAGAAGCTACTCATTTAACTTCAGTCAAATTTCCAGAACAAATGGTTGACATTACAGTAACTATCCTGGCAGTTTAATTAAATCTGAGGAATATTTATTTATTTAACCTACTTAAATATCTAAAATCCCAAAACGAACAAGAGACCGTTTTTATTGTTTAACTTTGCACATATTGATGGCCATATTGGTAAGAGTGTTGGCTGTATAGCCTTGTGGCTGGTTCACAAGGCCTGGAATGAGCGTGTTGGTGGTTTATAAAACGACAAAGCATGTTCACCTCTGCTGAGCTGAGTTAAGCTGTGAGGTTGAGAAATCTAACGCTGTGGACATTGAATATTTCACATTTGGCAGGCATTCTTAGCAAATGCATTCCCCAATATTGATCATTACATAGTGTTCTCACAACAATACACACATCTTCAGATTCCGAAACAGATCATTTCAAGAATCATATTTGGCTACTCCAATAGTTTACCATTTTTGTTTGTGATATTTTGCATCACATTAAAAGTAACGCTTTTTATAGAATCAAATGAGTTAGTTAAGATATGATTAATACATGTATTTTTTATACATTAAATTATGCCACCTCAGAAAGGTCTTAAAACACTTCTGTATGTAGTGTTCAGATATGATTAGCATTTCTTAAATATTATTTTGTTGACATTTAATAGGATCTCTGATTAATTAAGCTCATCCATAGCATCCAAATTGGCAATTTCATATAATATTAAATACCCATATTACACAATGTCCTATTTAGACCAAACCTCCTCTTAATAATGATTTAAAGAAATACCCACATTAATTATCAAAAGCAAAGCTCAAAACTTGCACATTCCACATCAAACCCGAATGGACAGTATCTTCTCTAAAGTGGTGTAAAGCTGCTGCTTGAAAATTTGTGTAGGAGCCATTGTGTCCTCTTTATGTGTCATTTATCTGTTGTTTATTGGTCTTTTTGTGTCTAGAGAAAATGTAATTATATGTGCAGATCACTGGTTACATATGTATTTGGTTGAACGGTTAGCACAAATGAAAGTAGAAAGCAAACTGATCTTCACTGACTTAAGTGGTGGGTATTCTTCTTTGTTCGAAATGTGTATATTAATGGCCCAACACACAACCTGATATAACTGAGTCTGACCACAAGATGGTACTGCTTCTGTTTAACCAGCTGATTTTATAGGTTGCCAAAACTCAACTCAATGTTGTATGTAATGTATGTCATCAGTTTTTTTTGTCTTTGAAATGTCCTTTGACTAAATTGCTCTAACAATAACTTTTCACGAATACAAAATTACCAGTTGTAGGAAGATGTTTGAATGTGACTATTACATTTCTTCAATATGAGATGAATCCCTTGAATGAAAAGTGCCAATTGGACTGCAATCATTAGCATAATTTATCACAAATCTAATAGAATTGTATCACAATAATAAGTCAAGAATGATAAGCAATAGGAAAAGTAAGGAATTATACCAAAAAAAATCTAAACAATCTGAGAGTGTGGGTTCATGCTTGTTGAATTTCAATGGAATGACCAAATGACTTGAAGAGCTTTCTTGGGGGCAAGCAAATCCAATACATTTTATATAGCAATATAAATCAGAGAGGTAAAATAATTTCATTCTTATTTTGAAAATCCCAAAATAGCAGGTCCATCAGCTATGCTAAGAATGACTGTAAATGTGAGGGGGTGAAATGCAATCCAATGCCACAAGCAATAGATCTCATACTCACCTCCTATCCCAGGGCGAAAATTTCGCGCATAGCCCTTCATTAACTCATCCAGATTAGGCAACCAGGATATTTGTATGTCTGAACCTACATAGTCCCCAATGTCACTCATCATGGCCCTGCAGGGAACAAACACAGCACACTTGAGCTTATCCGTCCACAGCACAGGAGAAGCCCTGCTGAAGGAAATCTAGAGAGACAAATAAAGTGGTAAACAGGAGAAACATAGTTTGACGGTTAGGATGGGACAGCAAAACAACCATCCCTGGTCATCCCCTGTAACTCGTTTGGAAAGACCCTGGTGCCTTTAATTGATTGTGATTTCAAATTAAAAAAGTTTCTACTAAATTATTTAAGTGTACTGAACTAAAGGAAAAGTGTGCATATAAATTATATATCCATATAAGTCAAATACAATATATAACATAAGAATGAAGTTAATAAATGTTTAAATGTTTGCCAACTATCACTAGGCCACAGAGCACACAGTTTGCGATACCTATATCCTGATAATAATTTAAAGACTACATCCTGCTTCTTAGAATGAAGTCATAGGAGAAGCTGAAAAAGACATAAATAATGTAAGATCCGGTATTCAATATTAGCTGCCATAACTCACACAAAACCTGGAAATGCTATTTATAATAGTCAAGCAGTGCAAATATGAACTTAAATGAATACAGTCAACATTAGGCTTTAACATTGTTCAACGTAATCATTCCATATTAGAATGTGGTAACATTTGTTTGGAAATGCCACATAAAACTACAAAGAAGAACATAACAACAAGCTTACTCACCAAAATAAACTGATTGAGAACATAAACATTACAGTGTATGGTTGAGATTACTTCACCAGTTAAGCTGTGTATGGTTGATATTACTTCACCAGGAAAGCTGATGGAGAACATAGACATAACATTGTATGGTTGATATTACTTCACCAGTTAAGCTGATTAAGAACATAGACATAACATTGTATGGTTGATATTACTTCACCAGGTAAGCTGATTAAGAACATAGACATAACATTGTATGGTTGATATTACTTTACCAGATAAGCTTATTGAGAACATAGACATTTCATTGTATGGTTAATATTAATTTGCCAGGTAAGCTGATTGAGAACATAGACATAACATTGTATGGTTGATATTACTTTACCAGATAAGCTTATTGAGAACATAGACATAACATTGTATGGTTGATATTACTTTACCAGATAAGCTTATTGAGAATATAGACATTTCATTGTATGGTTGATATTAATTCGCCAGGTAAGCTGATTGAGAACATAGACATTTCATTGTATGGTTGATATTAATTCGCCAGGTAAGCTGATTGAGAACATAGACATAATATTGTATGGTTGATATTACTTTACCAGATAAGCTTATTGAGAACATAGACATTTCATTGTATGGTTGATATTAATTCGCCAGGTAAGCTGATTGAGAACATAGACATAACATTGTATGGTTAATATTACTTCACCAGGTAAACTGATAACCATTATAAAATAAGCAACTGCAAGCAATTCCAGGATTTATATGAATATTGTTTTATATCATTAGCAAATGTTGTATCTTTACTGTTTGCTGAATCGTCAGACTTTTGTTATAGAAGTCTCAATGTCATTTATGGGGCCTCTAGTTGTACGGGCCCTGAATCCTCATTCACATTTAATTCAGCACTCCTTTATGTTGAGCCAGTTGTTATTTCTTTCAATGAAGACACTCACAAAAACAGAGTAAGTTGATGTCTCCGAAAAACAGATGCCTCATACTTTGAGAAAGCTCTGTTTCATTTCTGAACTGATGGAGTCCATCAACATGACCTAAAGTAAGTTGCCTAGATTCTTTCTAAGTTAGCTTGACTAGCTACAAATATACAGAAAGAAAGTTGAGGGAAGAGGAACCTAACAAAATGTTCTTGAACAGTGTATTTATCGCTGTTCAATGCAAAGGTCACATTATGCAATCATTGAAAATGTCATTTTTGCCTAGAGGCAGCTGTCTTCCACGCTCTACAGAGTGTACACTTGTCCAACCAGTAGCGAAACGAGATTGTGAATTGGACATAGGTTGTAAAGACACGTTGCAATGGGTATGGGCCGTGAGCCAATTGTACAGACTTGTCTTCTGAGGTCTATTCTATCAAACTCCAGTGCAGTGAATTGCATCACATCCCATACATTTTAGGGCTGCAGTAAGGGAAATGTGGTGTTGTAAAATGCTCATTGGGCATTTGACTGATCTCGAGAGGATATCTGCAGACTTAGGGTTCGTTGGGTCCGCTCTGCCACTCCTGCAATTTCCCCCAAATGTTGTTTTTGTCTTTCATTTTGGTTCATTAACAGGATCTCCGGAATCTTATTTTGCTACCTGTTTACAGCATACAGGACATAACTGAAATAACACTTCATGCCCTAGTGCACTTTAAAAGGAAATAGGGTGCAATTTATTGCAAAGACACCGACAACTAAAGTGAAAGTTATAAACCACAAAAGTAAAAGCTGTTAATATAGCCCCGGAGCTAAAACCCTAAGTTAGCTAGAACCACACTAGCACTAGTCATCCTTGCAGAGACCTGTATTGTTGACGTTGTCTATCCTGTTGTATACATCACAGCACAGCACATCAAGGGGGTTCATTAAAAATGCCAGCCTTTTACAGTTTATTTAGTGCCAATCAGTAAGGAAACTGCACAGGCATGAATATATGATCATGTCGGGGCCCTAAATGGTGCAACAGCATCGTCTCTGCCTCTTTAAAATCCTGCTTGTGGATCATCCAATGGGACCCGCAGAGAGTTGGTGCAATTAGAATACACACATCTCAATGTTCCAAGTCCACTGGGAGGTGCTGTGATGGAAAAGGGCCTTCATTATAAATAGAAATACACCAGATTGGGTAACACAGGGTAAAGAAAAACAGAAATTGCTTATAATAAAAATAATGTGACATGGCACATGGCAGATGCAAGCTGTCTGACGCACTGTGGCCTTTCCGCCACAAACCGAACGTAGTGTGTCTCAGCTTCCTTTCACTGCTATTCCCACAGCCATTTGGCTAGGGCCTATGTGTACCCCCCAGAGATAGCCTCTGCCTGAAACGCACATATGGAACGTGCATGAAGGAGAGTGTGATGGGGCACTTTAAAACATTGAAACTTAACTACAGATCCTCTCAAATTGTATTTAGTAGAAAACAAAAAATTAGAAACATTAACATGTTAATGTCATTTTAGCTTTTCCTCTACCACTTCCAGTATGACAGCTTTAACCCCATTTGTTTTATTTAGCTACTGATATTTTATAATAAAAGCTTAGCTAAAGGCTTAGCTTTGTTGTTACTAAACCCATAGTAAGCAATGGCATGCACTACAAGTTAGGACACACTACATGAAACCCAAATGAATAAACGATTTATAAAAACTAAACAGTGGCAAAAGAATACACCTCTGGAAAAAAAAGAGAGACCAACGAGACCAATGCACCTTTTTCTTTCCTTTCCAAAAACGTTGAGTGAGGAACAGAAGGGCTAAATTTGCAATGGTCTCTTAAACTGTACCATTCCGTTCCTCATTCAAAATGTCCCCTTTTAACTTTTTGGGAAAGGAAACAAAAAGATGCAGAGGTCTCTTTATTTTTTCCAGAGCTGTACGTGCAATCACTGTCTGCTATTTCAAAATCTGACCTCCTTAGAGTGAAGAGGTTTCATCCAGTAAGTGGGTTACTTCCTAGATTCTAGAGCATGTCACCTGATCCATATTTAGAGATAGCTCTGACTCACATCTAATAGGTAGTAAAATAATGTAGCAGTCTACATTAACATTATAAAACATTAACATTATAAAACAGAACAAAGTTTGTTATTAACAAAGATAATTCTTTGTTTGTTTGAATGCCCTTTAGATTATCAAAAAGGCATACATAATGTTAATCGAAAACATGTAATTACGATGTTTTGCAGCATAATTACTGAAATGAATTATTGTTTTTGAAACCACACCCTCTGTGTTATATGTGTCAGGAATGGTAGGAGGCTCCCTCAGACTCCTAGCATTGAACCTGAGCACATCACTGAAAATACCTAGACAGTTCACGTTGACAGACCCTTTTAACAACACAACATCTATGTCAACGTCATAACTAAGACTACTCAGTTTAATAACAATGTCAATAAAACATACTGCAAGAAACAGCAGCATGGTTTATAGGTCTATTTTCATGGTCTTTTTTTTACTGGTCAGCAAGAGCATTGCTGAGATGAGGCAGATACATGATAATGAAGTATAAATTCACGGCAATCCTCCTAGGTGGAACAGTGATCTAAGGCCAGTTTTGTTGTAGCACCTTCAGGGTGTTGGTTTGAGTCTTAAATCTGCTGCTAGCTGACAAGTTGCTAGGAAAATCAATGGGTCATGCATATTGACCAGCCATGCCCATGTAGCCAGGACTCGTCAGCAGGGATGTCCTGGCCTTGCCAAGGTCTAGAAAATCCTTCAGACAGCTCTGGCACCTGCAAAGCTATGTTTGGTAATCTTGGGAACAAGCATGCCGCCACAAGAGTGGGTCCATTTGACCAGATTGCGAGAGCAAATATGGGGTGTTGGGTAAAGGAAAAAGGTTTGGCGCAGATGCGTCCAATGAAGGTTTGTAATGTTCGTCAACTATACATCCAACATGGATTTTAATAGAATGGGGAAATCACACAAAATCCTGTGTTTCTCTACACAAAGTATTAATCAACCAATACTAGAGGACATTTTTTTGTGAAAACATCAAGAAGAAAGGAGAAGTGGGAATTTTGAGAGTCTTAAACACAACAGAACCAAGTTCTATTTTGGTGCCTAGCAACGCAGGCACTCATTGACACGCGTGGGAAATTTGGATGAAATAATTTATCAACACTCATGTATCAATGTATCTGGCAACATTGACTCACACTTCTTGTCCAGTCTAGTCAAGGTATAAAGCCTGGTCCACTGGACATTTTTAAACCAGTGGACCAGGCTAAATTGTACATGAAATCAACTTTCGAACATTCTGTCAATTCTCTATAGTAATAGGACTAATAGCAAGCACAGTTGTAGCCTACATTCTCTCTTTACGTTCCCCTTTGTCTGCTCCACTCGAATCAAACACGATCAACATAACAAAGCAACAGTAAAAGTATAATCCCAGTCAAAAAAACTCCCTTAGCAAAAAGTTTAGATATCAATGACGTGACACATTATTCACCTAATTTCAGTCAAAATGTTATAACTGGTGTATAAGATATTGCATTTTTTTTAAATAAATTATAGAATTGAATGGGCTGTTGTTCACCGGGCTGTGGCAGCATAGTGAGTTGGCAGCCCTAGTAATGGATGCACTTGCAGACGTATCTAATAATAATAAAAATGAACAGGCTGTTAACCAGCAGTACTCATTGTTACTCTGGCTTGCTTCCAAAAAGTATAATGTAGTGTTCGAGCAAGCATGTATGTCATACACAGAATACACATTTATTAAGACAGAACTACTTTAACAACCACCATTTTTCCCAAGCCAGCGTTCCTTACAGACGTTCTTCACAGATCCTGCTTTCACAATATCCTGCTTTCAAAATAAAATAGTTCTGGTGAGACCCTTCATTACATAGTTCTCGTAAACCACCAGTCAACAGAGAAGAGTAAACTCCAAAAACCATAGAGAAAAAAGAGTCAACTCCGAAAACCAGAGTCAACTCCAGGATGCTGACATTCTAGGCAGCGTTCCAAAGACAAATCCATATCTCAGATTGGCCAATAAAAAGAAAAGATCAGAAATGGGCAAAATAACACAATCCCTAGAATGTTATCAGGAAGTGTCCTCAAACTTTTGAACGATACTGTATATCTATACTGTACACTCACAGTATATATGCATACATACACATGCATAAATGAAAAAACCTTAACTTTGTTCGTAAGGGAACAAAAAAGGCATACACAAAACATCACTTGAGACAGCTTAAAATATTCTCACAGAGCATTATGTCTCTGCACAACAATTGGTAAAGCAGTTGGCACCTTAAACAAAACAGCCTTACAAAACAGCAATGTTTGGAATACTCCTCTCTACATAGCTGGTACATTGACAGAAGTATTGCAAAGCCAAGGGAGTAATCAATTCCCTCATCAGTGAAGACCCTGCTCTCTCTATCCATTTTGGATATTAACAGAGGACAGTTCTCTGTTTCTAAAAAAGAAACCTAGCTTGATTTTTTACTTTTTCATGTGGTTATTATGAAAAAGAAAGGTCCAAGCTATATTATTAGCCTGCCACTGTCAATCATTTTGTATACTTACAATTTGTGCGCCACTGTTCATTGTAAACAACAACTGTGCTCTAGTGAGTGATGTATGTGAACTTACAACAACAAAATGACTTACCCAAAATGAAAGATGAAGGTTCTTTGAATTACACCTTGCACAAAATGTCTGCAAAGCATGTTCCTGCATTGTTAGAATGTTAGGAGACAATGTGATGGCAGTGGAAGCGAGGATGAAAGGAGGCAACAGTATACCTTTCTGATTGGCTGACAATCGGGCACATTTTGTCTCATTTTCTTCCTTTTATAATTACGAATGATTATTAATATACATACACTGATGAGCCAAAACATCACCACTCACAGGTGTATAATGTTGATCATCTCCCAACAAGGGCAATTGCCGAGATCTGGGTAGATTAGATGGAAAGTGAATAATCACTTCTCATAGTCAACAAGTTGGATGCAGGAGAAATGGGTGGGAGTAAAGACCTGCGCGACTAACAAGGGCCAAATTGTTGTGGACAGGCGACTGGGTCAGAGAATCCCTAAAACGTACAGGCTTATGGGGCGCACCTGGTCAGCCGAGGGGAGGACCTACCCGCAGTGATCTGCGGAGGGACAAACCACAACCGGAGACGAAGGCTCATTGATGTGCCAGGGCCACAAAGACTACCCCGTGGGGTTTGAACCGACAGAAGGCCCACTGTGGATGGTGATGACGGTTACGAGAGGAACGCGTCGGCACTGGACCTTTTTCGTTTACATCGTGTAAACGTGTGTGAAATTGACCTGGGTAGTCGGTGTGATGTCAATGTCCTGCTGGGAAACCCTGGGTCTGGGCATCCATGTGGAGGTCAATTTGACACATGCCACCTACCTAAACATCATTGTAGATCAGGTACACCCCTTCATGGCAATGGTATTCCCTGATGGCAGTGGCCTCTTTCAGTAGGATAATGCCCCCTGCCACACTGTACACATCCTTCGGGGAATGGTTTGAGGGACATGATGAAGGGTTTCAGGTGTAGTCCTGGACTTAAAATTCCCTCAATCCGATTGGTGGGATATGCTGAATCAACAAGTCCAATCCATGGCGGTTACACCTCGCAACTTACTGGACTAAAAGGATATGCTGGTATTTTCTTGGTCCCAGATACCACAGGGAACCTTCAGGGTCATGAGGAGTCCAGGCCTCAAAGGGTCTGTGCTGTTCTGGCACGCGGAGGACCAACAGCATATTAGGCAGGTGGTCATAAAGTTCTGAACATGATGGCTTTGGATATAAAGGCCGGTGTGCTGACCAGTGTACCTTCCAGTAGCTCGTTATAAGCGTTTACATCTTCCTGAGTTATGTTGCTAGTTATTAATCCAGAACATGTCCTATTTGCCATTCTGATTTTGTCTGTATAATACGAGCATGCTGTAAACATAGCAGTAAGCATTTTTCTGTATAAACGATGGCCATAAATACATTAACAAATCATTTTTAGAAAACTAAAACAATCGGCACTTCCTATCTTAATGCAGCATAAGTGAACTTGTAATAATCATTTCTGAATAGCAAATGGCATGCTGGGCGTCTGCCAGGGGGCCCTGGTCTCCCGGGGGGCTGCTAAGATTACTCATTTTCACTAAGAATTCATTTGATTTCATTAAATTATTTAGGACATTTGTTTTTAAATGTATGTGCCTCGTGGCAAAATGTCTGGAATTGCAAGAAATTTGGGTTTCTCTTCAACATTGGGGGGGCCTTACTTAGGGCCTCCTAGAAGCAAGAGCAGGCCCTGATAGTCATATATATATAGAGATTACACAACCACAGGCTGCCAGACACTATACATTGTAATTTTCACATAATTATAGTAAGAATGCTCACAAAAAGCGAATTTATTGTGTTGTAATCAATAACAAATCAGTTCATCTTCAAACATGTTAAATGAAAGTACCATAGGAGTATAGTCATGGATGTGAATTGTTAAAACGATGTGACGAGTCCATATTATGGAAAGTCTCCTAAGTAACACAATGAAAAGAGCCCAGGTCAAACTTACCTGGTGAAAATGTTGCTCCTGATATTCATTACCGCAAGACTCGCCAAAATCAAATTCAACATCTCCATTTCAACGCCTGGTCAAAGTTTCCCAGAACATAAAACAATTAAATATCTGTTTTACCACCCACACCGAGTTGCTATGGCACCACAATGTGGCGAAAGATCGGAATAAAGTAAACCGTTGTGATGACCCATGTTCCGCTCAAAACCATGCACGCGCTCCTCGCATTGTTCCTGTCCCGGCCAGGCGCACCGAACAGAGTATAAAGTCAACCATTTGCTCAGACGACAGCAGTCGATATACAGAAGCGCGCTCGACACTTCCCTTTCGCAGCACTGGCTCACGAGGACCACACTAATCTGTCTCTCACTGCATTGCCTGCTCCCTGAGCAACGTCAGACTAATCGTTCACGCTTAGAAACGCGTGTCTCCAATGTGATCTCTCTATATCTCTTTTCGTAAATTAATACATACAATACATTATTATAAGTAATTGATTAGGTTGAGTATAAATGTTATCTAAACAACCGTAATTAAATGTGTTAAACCAAACCAAATAAGCCATTACGCATATAGCAATAGTTAATGTTTTGAAAACATACAGTACATATATATTATATAAAAGTGTATATAATGTTTTTTATATTTGTGATGCAAAATATTTTATATTTAGGAAGTTTGTTTATAACAAAGCACATGCCCTGGTTTATTTTGCTCCACCCAAAAGAAGTGTGAAAAAATGTATCTGAAATAAAGCAAGGGTGAGGCAACAGATACCGTTTTACTCTGCCTCCTAAATGGCACTCCATAACGAGTTTATAAAATAAGATAAAATTATAATTATTGTTATAATTATTTTGTTGTCTGAGTATCTGAGTCTTTTCCTTTCACGTTGTCAACCAAAAGATGACAACAGTTCGTTTTTGTCAATTACAACCTTCAATTTGAATACCCAGACTTAAAAAATCGAACCATTGACAATGTTAAGGGAGCTACCTGCTAGTGAGTTGAAACACAATGACTGATTTTTAAATACATTTATACATTTATGCGCTTGTGCGCTCAGACCCAAGAGCAATTAGCCCCTCGTCCTGATAAGCGATTGTCACATTCACAATGCAGGGAACGCTTCGTAGATGATCTGTTTTCCGCATGCGCAGGAAATCTTCTCGCTCTTGCTGATTTTTACTAGTGATTTCTGCTCCCTATTTCTGATTGTCTCAAATTTGGTGTCTAGCGACTAGCATTTCAACAAAATGAAACACTAATTGCTAGCCGTGGGTGGTCATAAAAACACAGCATGAGGTGAGTTAACGATCTGAGATAAGACAAGTCTCAAGTGGTTGCATGGTTTGCAATTGCTGCCATGTGCCACAGTCTTAAGGGGACTGTGGACTTATTTTACATTTACAAGACTTTACAGTTTAGTAGCATTTGTAAAATATTATATGTTTTTGAACATTTGTAACATATAACTTTATTGTTAGCCCATGATTGGTACCCTAACAGAAATGTTTTCTGTTGAAATATAGGCCTAACATGTTGCGTATTACCCTGAGACCAGAGTAGTTATGCACCAGACCTTTTCTGACAAGTCAATCGCTGTTTCTTTTGGGAATGTGAGCATACTGAATTAGATTATGATCAAAAACTGCATTTGATAATTTTGTAGGCCTTTATGACTGAAATGGCTTTCTGTATAAGCTTCAAAATGTACATGAACTGCAAAAACTCATGTTATCTTAATTGGTCTTCTATCTGGCAGAAACAGAAAAATTCTGCAGACCTTATGTAGATTTTTATCAGTCTAGATCATGTGAGATGTCCTTTATAATCTTACAAAAGGTATATTCTTCGGAAAGAGAATATTGACGTAATTTATACACCTCTCCTTAGCAAGGGATGGCCCACACCCCAAGGGCCCCGCCCTGCATAACAAAACATAAACTAGGGCTACATAAACAAACCTAAAACATTGAGGGCCGGGAAAACACTCATTGAGAAGCTCCTGAGGTTCAACGGCCAGGTAATGGAGGCCTGTGAAGTAAGCAACATTCCTCCCCCTTTCAGTTGGAAATTTAGCTAATTAGTCTCAAAATCCTTGAATCTGGCAATAATGGCCTTTGGGTATCTTATGTGCTATTACGTTGCAGAGGGAGGCTTCGCTCCTTGAGTGGGACGGGCGAAGAAGAGGCTCCACCCTAATAGGGAGGCTCCGCCCCCAAAACGGGGCGAAGCCTCCCTTGATAATATATATGCAAGCAGTGCTCAAAAGCGCAACTATAGTGTTGTCTGAACAAGCTTGTTTAAAACACC
This sequence comes from Novumbra hubbsi, assembly GCA_016801125.1. Lineage (NCBI taxonomy): Eukaryota > Metazoa > Chordata > Actinopteri > Esociformes > Umbridae > Novumbra > Novumbra hubbsi. Next base: position 23,261 of record JACXGK010002251.1, on the reverse strand, counting down.
CACAACTAAAACGAAACGAAAAATGGTTGACAAAAATGGTTGACACAAACTAGACTTGACAAAATACTAAAATATAACTACAATATTTGGATTGGAGGAATTTAGAAAGAAAGGTTCTCAGTGGGTTTCTTTCATGATGCGCTTTCAGATGTCATCCAAAGAATCTGAAAGTGCATCATCCCATATACACTGCTCAAAAAATGTTTATGAACACTTAAATCACACATTGGGTCTCGATGCACAAAATGTATCAAAGATCAAGATAAAATGTATTAAAGATCACAAATCAAATTGATAATTCCATTAACTGCTTTTTGCGAGAGGGGCCTACCTCTCCGACCTTCCCGGGAGGCCCCTGCAATGTCCTGTCGGCCACTGTAGATTCGGAAGTAAGGTGTAGTTTACTCTCGCTCAACTGTTAAGGTTTAGTTGTAATTTTGGAAGCCAGACATTCGATTGTGGATAACACTCACTAAACACTCAACAGCCTACTGCATATCCCTATACCAATCTACCTGAAGTACCATCGCAATTATAACGTTAACATCAATAACATGAATTCAATTATTAATCCGGTTCTTTGGACGGTTCTTTATAGTCAATTGCCCTGTTAACCTATGTATATTAAGATGATCACTGGTCGCGTCTCCATAACAAATTAATCTCGTTTACGTTGCTGACAGGATACTTTATTTTATTTTTTTGATTTCTGCCTTTAATTTAACACTTTGCGTGTCTGAAGATTAGCTTCACTTTTGATATGCCACCTAACCCGGCACCGTGCAGGAGAGATAGCATTTTATTTTGTCAGGCAATTTAGTTTACTACATTATTATCATTGGAAAAAAATTAATTGTCAAATAAGAATAGCTAAAAAAAATAATATGCAGCTAATATTACAATTCCTCATTTTAACGTTATATAATTTGCTTAAATTGGCTTGTAACCACATCGTCATAGTATCCAACATTGTCATCACTTTAACACAGGCCGTCCAATTACGCGGCAACTGTAACACTTATTTTCCACGGGTAAAAATAGCTAACACTAAGGTTTTCTCCTGACTATATCTTTAAGTGGACAAATGTAATTGTTTGCATTCACTTATCAATGTATTTATTTTTTATAAAAACAGTACGTTATTTTAATACAGTACCCTTGACTAGTGACGAATAGTGCACTCCTTAACAAAATGACAACTTTTGGTTACACCCCCTTAGCAGGCGGGGCTGTACGCTTCCACTCCTCTTCAGTGTCCATGGAAACAGTACTAACACACATAGTTTGGCAGTTGGTTTGACATTTCAAACAAGAAAAAGCAGCTAATTAGTTATCTTGGAAGTTACACTTCAAGGGGCATCAATGTTCTCCAGGTAAAAATAAAATACTTATACTTAAAATAATTAGCCATAACTATAAGTAGCCATTTTGTCACTTGGCTAACACTGCACATGTTTAATGACACATGATATCCAGCTGGCCTAGCTGTTTCTTTGAGCTATTTTACATTTTTAAATGTATTGTTTTTAGGCTAAATGGCTGTAAATGGCATTGATAGTACTTCAGAGAAAGAATCCATCTCCTCTTTTTCTCAACATCCTTCACTCAACACCTGGACAGATGAGGAAACGGGAGGTAGGTGTAGATACTTTTGAATGCTCTCATTGAATAATAACATAAATACGACATCTTATATTGGCAATGTGATACATTGCCAATATACCACGCTGTGCATTGTGTCCAGGCACTCCACAATGCTTTCCTAAGAGGGGGTTAGGTTTAGGGTTACATACCATGGATAAGACATTCTCTTATAAACTGGTAACAAACAAAATTAGCAGTAAAAAGTAATGTGATGTCATACCCATGGAATGCAGTCCCTTACAAAATGGGTGGTTTAAATCCTGAATGCTGAATTGCTTGTAGCGGTAGTACCATATATTCTCTTATAATCTTAGATGTCTCGTGCCTAAGAACAGCTCTTAGCCATGGTGTATTGGCCATAAACCACAGCCATTCATGCCTTATTGTTTACATATACCATCAACGTTCAGGAATGACATCACTCGGCTTATCAGAGAATGTAAAACCCAAGCTTTAATAGCAGGTGTTGCCTCATTTACCAGAGAAAAAAACATTACATAAACATTCCTTGCCACTGTCTATCCATCCTTTACAGAGACTGAGAGGAATTTGTCCAACTCTTTACAGAATTGCTTCAATTGTGTAAAGTGCTTTCTTGCATGTACTGCCTACTACAATTCTAATTCAACAAATTCTAATTCCAAAGGATTAAGATCTGGGCTTTTTTAACACAGCTAATCCTTATTTTCTTGTTTTGGTGTCTGGACAATTTGTATAATTGTCCTGTTGCCAAGATTCTTCCTAAGTATTTTCTGTTAAATGTGTGATTAAACGTTAACTCTTTAATTGCAAGCTGGCCAGTCTATATGGCAAAAAAGTAGCCTCAATCCATAATGATCCAGCCTCCATGCTTTGAGATTGGAATCCAGGTGCCATGTTTTGTTTCGGCCATAAGTGACATCTGATATTGCAGCTAAACCACTCCACCTTTGAATGGTTCGTCTAGAGCACATTGTTCCAGTAGAGTTGTTTTTCGTGCAGGGGTCTGGTAAACATCATCCTGTTTTGATAATATTTTCTTGAGAGAACAGTGAGGTTATTCCCACTTTAAATAACATTTCTGTCACATATTTCATCACTAGTAAGAAAATGTAGTCACTGTGCTTCCGTGGCACTTATGTAGTTGCAGCGAAATATAGAGGAATTTTGCAGAATTAATAAAGGTTTTCTCGCTCATTCTCTAAATGTGCGCTTTAGTAACTGCCTATAAAAACGCAGTCAAATTCAAACAGAAAGAAATGACATATTTTCTTACACCCCTAATGTATTTATGATTGTCAATGGCACACTTACCTGTATAGGGTTATAGACACACGTCAATGTGCAATTGCTCTGCCTTTTCCCAGATTACAGCCATGATCTGTCAATGTTAATGTTGTTATTATGGTTTGTAGCATTGAAACTTGACTGATGATTCAATCAGTGATGTTTATCTGTCTTATATAATCAAAGCTAATGGGGGCAAACTCTGAAGTTTGTGGGTCTGTGCCCGTTGGAATTTCTTATTGGGAACACTGCCCTTGTTACCTTGGAGTCCTTAGAGACTTCTGTCAGCTATTAGGCTGAATATGTTGAGACAGCATGTCCTAGATAGAGGAGTTGGTCAGAAATCTTCTACATTTGACAATTACAGTGGAACGATTCGTGTTTACCTGCATGAGCATCAATAATCTATATTCAAACCTGTACCCCACACCTGTATGCTTAAAACAAAACAAAACCAAAAGACAGTTAGCACTGTAGGGTCTTCTTCACATATTATTGTATACCTATCCTAGCTAGTTGGCAATTAGAGCTTATAACTTATGTTTCAACAAATGTTTACTTTTTTAAAACAATAATTCAGATGAATGCACACACCCCTTCAGAGAGGACCCAGCACAACCAGCTGATGCCACAGAGTGGTCGATAGAGTTAGATGATACTAAATGGTAGGTGTCTTTGTGCTTATTTCATGACAGATGATTTTATAATGAATACTCTTTGATTTCATTCAAATTTAAACATTCCTAAAACACACATCCTAAAATATTATATATATTATATTTATTATAGTTATATTTTGTATATTTTCCCATGTTTGCTAATGTCTGTAACTAATGATTATTTATAAACACATTATTTTAATTAAATAGAATCATATATCTTCATAGCTATTTATTTTACTCCATGTGTTTGCTAGTTATGTATTCTTGACAATTTCCAAAACTTGGCCAATACATCTTCAAAGGAAGGGTATTGATGATGACCTTGTGGAAGTTGGCTACCGTAGTGGAAAGAAGAGTTTAGCCGAGACAGCACGGATGTTCAAGCTGAGAAGAAACCTGGACCAGCTGGACAGCATCCACAGACAGAAGGAGCACAACATGCTGAAAGCCAAGTGTGTATCCCAAATGGTGCCTTATCATCTACATTGTGCACTACTTTTAACAATAGTCCTTTGGAAAGTACACTGCCACAGAAATAGGGTGTCAGATGTGTTTTGCACTGACTAGTGCTTTGTATGCCATCTTAACCAAAATATTTGATACTCAAGGAAAAAATATATTCCCTCAAAAAGGACGCAATGATAATTATATTATTTCCCTGTTGTTGTCTGCTACACCAAGCCATTAAGCATTCAAAGAACTGTGATGTGGAAACATAAATGGTTGTCATTTACAACACTGTGCAATAAAACGTATTGGAAAGGCACAGGTAAAATCAAGTTTAAGCACCAGCTTTTAGCCAATTGCCCTAACCATTCTAATCTTCTATCAGGCCTTGAATGGTCTTCTGACTGGCAATGTGCGCTTGGTGGTTTGTTTTTGAAGGGAAGAGCTCAAAGCTTGCCAACAACATATTTCGGAGCTGGAGAGGCAGAGAGATAGAGTGGAAGAAGAGATAAAACAACAGAAAGAAGCAGACAACTGGTAGGCACAAACAGTAGAAACTTCTTTTTCCAGGTCTGGAGGTATATGTGGCAAGTATCTCTGAGAAGCAGATAGATATCTATCATATTTATTGTGATCTAACAGGTACAATTGGTTTTAAGTGGTTTTGCAATGTAATTTTCAGATGCAGATTAATATACTACCCACAAGTGTTCAGCTGCAACATTCTGTGTTACATCTTAAGGTCAGCACACATAAACGCTTGATCAATATAGCCAAAAGTAATGACAACTTGATCACTATGTGAATTAGGGCAATGGTATTGTTTTAGACTTGAAAAAGAAAAGCATTTGGTAATAATTATTTGCAATTAATACAACACATAGTTACAAATATAAATATCACAGGCTGTTCCAAATTGCGTGTATTTCATCACAGCAACTCTTAATGAGACTCAGTAATGTGTATGGCTCCATGTGCCTGTGGACATGATGATACGGTGGATATTATCCAGGGGAATCTCCTCCCAGACCTGGATGAGGGCATCTGGGAACTCCTGGAGAGTCTGTGGCGCTACTTTGCCGCATTAAATGCACCCATTCATAATGTACCAGAGGCCCTCAATTGGATTCTGGCCTGTAGAACGTGAGGGCCAGTCAATGGCTTTAATGCCCTTCATCCAGGAACTGCCTACACACTACACACATGAGGCCGTGCATTGTCCAGCACAAGGCGGAATTTAGGGCCCACTGCACCTGCATACGTTCTGACAATGGGTCTGATGTTTTCATCCAGGTAAGTCACAGCAGTCAGGGTACGGTTGGTCTGCACATGGACGTCTGTGCAACCCTCTACGGATATGTGTCCCCAGACCAACACTGACCCACCGGCAAACCGGTCACACCGGATGGTGTTGCAGGCATCATAACGCTCACCACGGCGTCTCCAGACTCTTTCGTGTCAGTCACATGTGCTCCATTTGAACCTGCTCTCATCTGTGAAGAGAACGGGGCGCTAATGGCGTTTTTTGGAGCGGTGTACATTGCCGTGAGCAGCCATGTATTTCCTTACAGTGCGGCTGTGTTTCGCCTCCGAGCCAATCACAAGCGCCTGGGTCAGGAGTTACAGCGAGAAGAGGAGCTGCAGGCACATGTTGCCAACACTTTGAGGGAACATGAGTGAGTCTGAAAACCAAATTATGAAATACTATGTCTTTGAGTGCTGTTGGGGAATATTTACTTCTGCAACTTTAAACATGTGTTTTTTATTGCATTTCAAATGTTTTTACAATACACATTTTCTGATGCAAATACCATATGAATAGATAACATTTTAATGCAGGCGGCATGCACACAGATTTCTTGCGAGACAATTTAGTACCTGTAGACTTCCAGTAATTGCACTAACATCTGTTAGCATTTGCTAGAAAACTACACACATTTACTAACTCTAACTTTATTCATAATCCAAGCGGAGACATAGACATTGTATGGACATCTTTACCTGGCCATGGTTAAGTACAACAAGAACTAATTTGTTGTTGTTGCTGTATTCCGGTTTTTACCCTTCTCAACTTTCCTGCCTTTTCTCTATATCTCTCTGTCTTTCACTTCCCCTTCTTCCTCTTTTCCTTCCTCTCTGCAGATTGGAGCTGTGTCAGGTGGAAGTGGAGCAAAGTCGTTTCTCCTTACTTCGTGGGGAGGTACAGATAGAGGAGCTGGCTTACCAGTCGTTTCAGGCCCAAAGAGGGGAGGCCAGGATGAAGCAGGAGGACACCTATACACAGGGCCTCCAGCTCCAGGCGCAATGTTTAAATGCGTAAAGCACAAATTATTTTACTTTGTATGGAGTTTTGAAGATAAACATGTCTGTTCACTAGACATTTAATTCATACGTTTGTCATGAGAATACATACAACGTGCAACACATATAAGCATGTTAACATCTTCCAAAATGTTTTTAGAACATTTGATCATTTGTCTTTGTAGGTGTTTAAGAAAACGGAATTTTAGTCTTGACTGATGTTACTGATATTATTGACATGATGTTTGGTAACAGGACACACGCGGCAATACATAATGAGGAGACTCGTTGTCAGAGGACCAAAGAGCAGGTCCAGGCTAGCAACCAGAAAGCAGAGCTGTATCTAAAAGAGACAATCAACAGGTAACAACTTATTCAGAGCATAGTTGTAGTGTACTTCATTTGTGATGAGAATGCCCTAGGCTAGTGAATACTGCTGACACAAATTAGGGTAGCTACACTGCATTCAATATTCAAGTATTCAGGCTTCTTCTACATTTTGAAATGGATTAAATAGATTCCTTTCCTTATCAATCTACACGTAAGTTGACCCAAGAACCTGATTGTCATTCTGACAGAACTACAGCTCATTAAAGGGACACTTTGGGATTTCTAGATTTTGATTATAGTCCTACTTACTCATAGTTAGACAAACTGTTGTATATTTTTTTGTGTAAATTTACAAGAAAGTTGAGGTGTAACATTTTAATAGCTTAGTGCACTTGCTGGTTGATGAGTAAGTACTAGCCAGCTCTTAAAGCTGTAGAGTTGGAAGTGGAGCTACCTAATTGTCTACATACAACAATTGATATGCTACACTTCAACTTTCATCATACTTCATGCATCCGTCCTATAACAGTGTATAAGAACTAGGGCTTGGGGTGTTAACGCGTTAATCTTTGCGATTAATTCGAAACGTTTAACGCCTTAAAATAATTTTTACGCAATTAACGCAGCACTTTTGTTGCGTGAATCAGATCACAATAGCCTCGGTTACTGGTGTGACAGCTATTGTGAGTTAGTGATGGGAAGTACGGATCTACTGACTAGGATCTTTGAATCTCGTTCAGCAAAATGAAATAATATTTTTTTCAAGTCATTTCGTTCTTTCGTTCATTCTACCGGGGACTGGGTGTCCGACGTTTAATAGCTAATGCTGAATACGTCCACTATTGCAAACAGTATTTATATTCCGAATGCAGAACTCTTAAAGCATCCATTAAATATATAAATTACAGTAGGCTGATTACATATAGACAAATCATTTGACTGTGTCTTTGGTAAAGTCATTGTTGATTTTTGTCACATTACAGTTGCATACTGTAGCTCTATGGAATTGAGCAAATTGAGCTCAAATGTATTGAACGTAAGAAAATGTTAACGTAACTGAAATATATAGCCAAAACCAGTGCCGGCCCCAGCCCTTTGGGGGCCCTAAGAAAAATGTGATTTGGGGACCCCCTCTTCTCAAGTGGTCCAGGGCTCACAAGCAATCTGGGGCCTCCTGGCTGATTGGGGGCCCTAAGCGACCGCCTATGTTGTTTATGTCTAGAGCCGGCTCTGGCCAGAACTATGAGTAGTTTGTAAATTCCAAATGTGCTTTCCTCAGATTTGAACCAACAACATTACTATAGTGCTGTCCCATTCCTTTTTATATCATTTTGAGCCCTTGCAGCCACTCAGTCACTTACCAGGTGACGTCAATCAAGTCTGTGAGGGTTCAGGGCTTAGGGTTTTGGTATTGGACCCTTATAGCTTTGTTGTTTATAATGTTGCTGCATATTATTGATGGGAATGTCTACTTTGTAGTTTTGTTTATGGTTCACAAGATGTCATAATATGTTCTATTTAAAATATACTTAATTGAGTTCCTTGCTTTATTATAGTGATGTACATTTTTTTATTAACAAGTAAAACATGCGATTAATCACAGCAAATTGTGTGATTAATTAGTCTTATTTTTTTGGGTCGATTCCCCGCCCTAATAAGAACATATCTAAAATCTGGAAATCCCAAAGTGTCCCTTAAACATCATAACACAAATGTATACACCCTCATTCCATTTGAAGTGATTCTGTAGCTACAGCCCGTCCGTCTTTCAGGATGCATCGGGAGAAGGCAGAAAAGGACCAGCAGGTTGTAGAGCGGAAGCAGAACAGGACACAGGCCCTCCTGTCATTAAAGGCCAACATTGCAGCCACCAAAGTAAGATACAAAATGCTTATCGTCGTTCATTTTATGTCTTCAAATGCTTTTTTATTGTCTCTGTCAACGCATTTTCAATTTTTCCCCTGCTTTATATAGAACAAAATCAATGTTTATTTAAATACCTCCAGATATATAAAATACCATCTAAATCATGTAAAAAATGATTCAAGTGCATAATATGTTACACGAGCATTGCAAAACATGCAGCAATGCTGCAATGTTGCAAATGTTGGATGTGTTGGATGTCAGCTAATGTATGGAACTAGTTTTAAGAACCATGGCATCGAGAATAAAGACCCTTCAAAAATAATTTATTGACTTCCGTGTGTCAGTGTCATTACCAAAGAGACTCCAAGATACTAACATGTTTCCTGTTATGCTTTTGTCTCTTGTTGCGGCTTTGGTAATTCAGCCAAACACCATATTGGTCGGTTGTAAATAACAGGCATTCCCAGACACACAATTCGCAATGTTCCTTCAACGCTGTAAACCAGGTCTACCTTTTGTAGTTGCTTGATCGAAAGTGTGGAAAATGTTCTTTCCCTGCCTGGGACATGGCTTTTTAGCTGAGGCATGGCTTGACCCTTGCTCACAATTTCCAGCTTTTCTTCTCAAAAAAGGCTTTGACAGTTAATTCATTACCAATTCCATATATTCTCCTCCTTCAGCCAATGTGCATAAAAAATCAAAAACACTAGATGTTAAAACTTATCAAAGAAAGTTTAAATAGATCTTTAATTATGCACTCGTTTTATTTCAGTTAGGTAACTGCCTTCTGATCATGCTCCATATAAAGGCTCACTTTGGTGGCTTGACCAACTAGAAGACAAGGCCAACTAGAAGGATCGGCATGTTAAAGAATACATTCTTTATTACATGGAAACAACATTTCTTTAAAGTCTATTGTCTGGTTATTTGTAGGCTACTAACAGCTGTTACATACTGCCTAGCTTAGTTGAGAACTCCTGGACCAATCCTGTATTACCCATCACAAATATTTTCTTTCCAGAAAAGTCTTCATGTCCAGCAGATGAGGGCAAAAGCCGAGGCTCAGAAACAAGAGGAGAATGAAAGAAAGCTGAGAGAGTCTCTACAGACACAGGGAACCAACAGCACCAAGCACCTACACCAACAGAAAAAGCTCCAGGAATTCCACAGAAAGAAAGAGTTAGTACTTCTGCTCAATATTATGTCCTTTCCAAATTTAACGCATGGGTGTTTTCTTTTCACAACAATGAGCAGATAAACATGAATCAACTTTCCTCACAATGGCTTGTTGTTGTTGGTATTGTTGTTGGCATTGTTGTTGGTATTGTTGTTGGTATTGTTGTTGGTATTGTTGTTGGCATTGTTGTTGGTATTGTTGTTGGTATTGTTTTCCAGAGAATTTGATTTGAAGCAGAAATCCAAACGGATTGAAATCATTTCAAAGTTACTGCTGGAAGAGGAGTTGTTAAAGAGACCCCAGGCCCTGCTTCCCACTCCAACCCGCCCTGTAGAGAGGGCCTCAAGGCAAAGGAGGTCCTCAGAGAAGGTGTGTGAGTCTGCCAATGCACCTAGTCATTGAAAAAATAACCTTTTGTGGCTTTCACTTGTAAATATATATACTGTACCTTGCCGAAGTCTTTAGTCCCCTGACCAATTTTCTTATATTACAGATTCTACATTGACACTTTGTTTGATATTTTAAAGCATTGAAACACCAAATAAATTATTATAATTATTTGAGAAGCATATATAATCATATCATATAAAAGTAAATATGGAACAATTAATAATGCCGTGTCCTGGATGGTTCAAGTTTACACATATGACGCAAATTGCCCAAGTAACAACACAATGACCTTTCCATGGCCCTTTACTGTGTGCCATTAAAGTTGCTGTTATATCTGAAATAAATCTCCACTGCAAATAATGACTATTTTGACTATCAATAGTTTTTTTTATTACTACTTTGATTATTCAATAGATTGTATGTAAATCAACGTTTCAAATTTACTTTCCATGCCTGGTTTGACCCTTACTCAAAATGTCCAGCTTTTCTTCTCAAAAAAGGCTTTGCCAGTTAATCCACCACAAAGTCCATATATTTTCCTCCTTCAGCCATTTTGCATTAAAACATCTAAACCTCTACATCTAAAACTTAGGAAAGGCTGTCTTTGGTTTGCGCCATGCAGGTCTCCTGTTACTGTGCCCAAACAATTCATCTGTCCAAAGCACATTGTTCCAGAAGTCCTGGTCTTTGTCTAGGTGTTCTCTGGCAAAATTGTTTGGGCACAGTATCAATTATTCATTGTTTCAGAGGGTGCTTGAGGGAAATGTAAGACCATCTGCCCCAAAAATGTAAGCTGAAGTGGATGTGGACTATGCAACATGACAATGACCCAAAACATTCCAGTAAATCCACCAAGGAAATGGCACGAAAGAAAGAAATGGAGAGTTTTGGAATGGCCAAGTCAAAGCCTGGATCTTAATCCTATTGAGATACTGTGGGGTGATGAAACAGGCTGTGCATGCCAGAAACCCTTCAAACATCACATTGCTGAAAACATTATGCATGGAGTCGCGGGAAATACGTTCTCCCAGTCGATGTCAGAGACTAGTAGACAGTTATAGGAAACGTCTTACTGAGGTTATTTCAGCCAAAGGAGGCAATACCAGCTATTAGGGCTAGAGTGTCCAAACTTTTCCCTCAATAGGAAATGGCATCTTTGTAAATCTTTTGTTAAATAAATGATATCATGGTTAGAATTTCATTGTTTTTGGTTAAATTGAATCCCCTTTTATAAAAAAAAAAAGAATAAAATATATAATGGGGTGTCCTAATTTTTTCACATGAGAGTATATGATTGTGAATAGTATGTGTGTATGTGTGGAAGTTGGCTTTTTTTTTACTTTTGTACATCTCATTCTGAAGGTATTATCTGACTGCATCATTTGTATTTTCCCTGTGATTAAAGGAGCGCTCACCTACCCCCTCACCACAGCAACGCACGTTTTTTAGCGACAGCAGCTCTTCCTCAGAGCTATCTGACCAGGAGGAGAGCCGGGACCTGGTGAACGAGCAGGGCCTCACAGAGACCCTCGCACAGCCGGAGTTTACTGGATTGTGGGACCAACCACGCCAACTCCCCCAGGTACCATTTTAATGATTGGCCAATCCTGAAACACAACTGTCTCATGAAAGCTATGAAGTACTAAGAGAAGAGAAATGAATATGAAACTGGGACTGGTACTGCATAACAGGGGCTAAGATAGCGTTAGAACTGCATCGCCACTGGTTCTCTCTACTGCCTCTCTCTCATTCCTGATATCCAAGGCGACAGACATCACTTCTCATTTGCTGGCGGCTAGAAGGTCTTCAATGGAAAATGATCAGGCCAGATAGAACTGTGTGCATGAAGTTCTTACCTGTGATGACACTAGGATTGCGTTGATTGCTGAGTTGTCAGTTTTGTTCACATAAAAGATAAGGACCAAGAGACAAATGCTTCCTGTTTCTCCTGCAAAACAAAGGTTTACTCCTAGAGGATGAGGATATTTGTAATTATTATGATTACATTTTAATTGTTTTCGTCATTACATTGAAATTAAAGTAAAAAAAGGGGAAACTCTTAAGGGGAAACTGAAATCACTGCAATGTTATTAATATTAATATTTTAGTGATTATGACATTCGCACTTCCCACAAAACTGATGCATCATTTAACGTTTCAGTACAATAACATAGCGTCACATTCAGAATAGATCTTTTGTTCATGTTTCTAATTCCTGATTTGAAGCTTATGGGTTTTAATTTGAGTAAACATGAATTTATAGTATCTCTCTTAGCTTTGTTTCAATAGTAAAAGCTAGTTTTATTTATGGTGTTGGTTGCTCAATGTTAGTGGCACAATTTATTGAAAACGTATTTTTCACTTTCTCTGCTTAGTGAATTGATCTAGCAGCCTTACTGTTACTGTTAGGTTCCAACACTCTATTTACGGTTACTGGGTTGCCGTTCCAACACTATCCAGATGTTAAACAAGTTTGAATTGGTGTTTGTTTCACCTGTAATGTGTGAGTGTAATCCAAGTAAATCATTACAGAAACGACCAAAAAAGCAGGATGTGTCTCTGCTGCCAGTGGGAAAACTTCCAATGCCTGGTAAAAGAGTAATACATGGGAAGGGATTCAAAGGCACACCTTTCATCAGCAAACCAGAAACTGTTCTCTTCAAGGTACATTCCTGTGCCTTGTGTATACATTTTATTCTATTGCAGAACATGCAGTTATTTCATACTGTGCAGTTAAGTCACACAAAATGTATTTATATTATTTTATACTGCGCTTTGTTTTTGATAATATTCAGTTATTAAACATGTTCATATGTTGTTACAGGACTTTGAGGTGGGAAAGATTTACAAGAAGAAGGTCATCCTGACTAATGTCAGCTACACAACCAACTATTGCCAGTTACTTGGTGTCACCGTGGATCTGGTTGATGTAATTTCTACATGGTTAGCATGGTTCATATCCTAAGTTTCATGGCAGAACTACAAACTTAATGACATTTGATATGTGCAGACTATTTGTGCAGACTATTTTCCTTTCATGTTCAAACATGCGCCCACATAAGAATTGGCATTTCACTTCACTTGAATGCTCAGACAATTAGGGCCCAGTGTAATGGTTAGGGCACAGTGTAATGTAAAGGTTGTACTGTAAAGGTTATACATGAACTGATCTCAAATCTCCACCCCTGAGTTGGTCAAAGATGTCCGTAAATCCTGACTTAGTGCATATTGTTGTATAATCTTTAGAAGATTTTTACAATGTTTTGATTGGGCAATCTTAGATATTTGATAAGGTTGGTGCAACTTCTCCCTTGAGTGTACACCCCTTCACAAGGCCTACATACTCTTGATGATGCGGTTCTCTCAGCCTGAGCATTCATCCTCCCCAGCCACAAAACAAAGGAGGGAAGAGTGTTTCACGTGGGGGACACACACCACTTACTCCTTGGCTTTCCAGAGAGATAGTGAACTCTTTTGATGTGGTTATGTGGTCCTCTGCACTTGCCTGAGTAAGTTAGTTCTCATTCTCCCAGGCTGCCGGCTCAAACGGAGCCCAGTCAGTGTGTATCGTTGCTGTGCTGGTTAGAGCCTCGGTAGGGCCTGTCAGCACATATCGTCAACACACACACGCCCTCTCTCTTACACACACACTCCAGTCTCCTAGCGAGCCGCTCAGCTCACCCACTCTGGAGTGCCTGTGCCACTGCCTATATTCTGCTGGCATCATGACTCAGAGGAGGAGGATTCTTTATTATTTGAGCTAGAGCACACAGTAGTATTATCACTTTTGAAAAGGTTGATTTGGATTGCCTCAATTGTGCTATAGATATGCTTGTGATCAAAACAAAGGTGCATGGTTAAAATGGAACATATTTAAGGAATATTATTTAATACTTCTGATTAATACATCTTTTGGGAAGAAGAGGCTTATCATTTCCAGCAATTATATAATGCGTAGTGTGGATTTTTGCTTTTTGCTTAGGGGGATTCTTCTTTTCAAATTTTAAATTACCGCTATGTATTAAAAGAATCGTCGACATGATTTATACAGGCCGCCCATCCGTCGTTCCTTCAACGCCCCCTGGAATTCTAAAAATGTATCCTCATCTCTCTTTCCCCAGCATTGCTGTGTATGTGCCAATGCTGTTTCTTTTTCTGGCGTGTCCTGACCATACTGTTAGCCTCTGCTAGGGGAATGACACACTATACACATGCAATTGAAGATGAAAAACTGATCTATTGCTTGCATAAATATTCAACAGCTTTGCTGCAGTAGCTCATATGGCCCTAACACGGTTTCCTTACCATCAACCGTTGAAGCAGAGGTCTCATTTTCTGGATAAGCTAACAGCTGAGTTGCCATTACAACGAAGTAGCTAGCTGGTAAAGCTGACTAAATTTTGCGTTGTAACAGAGGTTGAAATTTGTGGGAAGTTTGCCAGGCGACATGGCCATGTCTCTAGCAATTAAATATCCATAATATATAATTATATAACTTTTTTAAATGTTACTTTTGGTTCCGAATAGTACTTTTGGTTGGAAGATTCAGGTGTGTGTCTAGGAAGCCCTGTTGGTGACTAACATTTGCAAGCATCAATTTGGGAGTGGGAGGTATAGACAGCAAGGCACCAGGTAGCCTAGCCGTTGCATCATTTTACCAGTAACCAGTAAACTTTACCAGTAAGCTTTTTCGGACATATGTCAACCAAAACATTTATTCTTTCCTTCTTGTCTGCTTTTCACAGAGAACTGAGTTATTACACATTTGCTCACACTATAATATGTTTTTAATTCCAGCAAAAGCTATATGATTGTTCTTTTCCTCCTGATTTCTGTTTCAACAAGTACAACTAATTAGTTTATGTGTGAATGCCAGAATTGTTATCCAGAATGTATAACATGACCTGGTCAAAATCATTCTAATCATTTTGTAAGTGGATCTGCAATGTCATTCCAGTGAGTACGGAGAATATAAGGATGTGTTGTGGCAACGTCACTAAAGTGTCTGTCAGAAGGATAAGTGGCAGCTGCTAGTAATAAAATTCATGTTCATGTAAATGGCTCTTTTATGTCCCACTGTGTATGAGATTCATTTGTTTGAATTGGGTTATTGTTTGAAGGCATTTGTTAAAGTACAGCCCACTCCTCTGTTTCAGCTTCCAGCCCCCAGGTCCAATATCTGCTGGAATGGCCTGTGACATGCAGATCATCTTTCAACCAGTGGTGAGTTTGTCATGACAGTAAGTCAGTCAAACATGAAAAACATTCAGTCAAGCAAACCCTACCTTGTCAAAAGTGAGAAACAAGTCATCAGGGTTAATGTCCTTCCAGATAAATAAGGATTTTATTGGTGAAGTCCAGTTTGTCTCAGCAGCAGGCCCCTTCATTGTGCCCATCAGATGCACCATGAAAAAATGTGATGTAAGTTCTTAAAATTTTCTTTAATGAAGACTGCCCACTCATCTTAGCATCCTACTACATAGCATAACCTGCTGCCATTGGCATATTTAAATAGGAGGGCAACACTCCTATCCCTTATCCCTATTACATTTACAATCATCTAGATCAGTGGTTCTCAACCTAGTTTTTGGCCGCTCCTCTATCCAGGTCTCTTACCACACCCTATCATATGAAGGCTAATTGCCCTGAATATTTATGATTATGATTAATATTGTTTTGATTGTTATTGTTGTTATTATTATTATTGTTGTAGCTTTTATTATGCTAATAATTGAATGACAAACAACATATCTTTACAAAGTTAATAGAACCTTTTAAAGACTCTTTGGTGTAAACTCGCCTTAACACAAATGCCCCCCAAAACCCCCTCAATGCCCCCCCCCCCTTAAAAATCTTGCTTCCAGCGCCCCCGTCTGCCTCTTAATGTCCCCCAGGAAGCAATACCATCCCCGTTGAGAAACACTGATCTAAACCACCTTCATTTCTAGGAATGTATTCTTTAAAATAGTGTGTACTTGCATCCAAGTCCTTTTTTAGTACTTATTCCTATTTTCTCTGTGTGTCATTTTACGCATCTCCTAGCTGTCTGTGGACAGCTCCTTCCTTGTGTTTGGCACACATGTGGTTGGACAGACCATTTCCCAGGTGATCACCCTGACCAATAGGGGGGCCTTAGGGACGCACTTTTCCATGGTCCCCATCCCTAGCTCTATGCAGCCACAGAGCCAAACTCAGGACCTGTCTGAGGTCTCCTGTTTCAGAACCCAGGTGAGACCCTGACCCTAACCCCTGTCATTAAGTAACATACATTTTCTACAGAGTTATAAACTGTACAGAATATGTAGGGACTTAAGAAAGTATTTAAACCTCTTCACTTTCTCATTTCACATTTTTATGTATCATTGATAATTTTTTTCTCTAATAATCTACATACAGTACCTCGTATGTCAAAGCGAAAGCATGTTTTTAGAAATGTTTGTGTTTGAGTTAGAACACCTCTGAATTTTTCATTGATAAATATAACAAAAAATTAAGCAAATATTGTTTTACATTTGAAACCAACCATGCAATTTAATAAAAAGAAATGCACTTTCCTTATGCTGAAAAATGTGTATACCCCTAACTTTACATCACAGGTACAATCAGTTGCACCAAAATTGGTACATTTTATTTCAACAGTCATTAAAGAGTATCTTGGGAGGCTTCCGCCTTCCGTAAAGTTTCCTGGTCTGTTTGGATGCTTCCATCTAGCCACTCTACCATAAAGGCATAACTAATCGAGTGCTTGAGAGATGGTTGTCTTCCTGACAGGTTCTCCCATCTCTACAGAGAAACTCTATAGCAGGGGTGTCAAACCGGTTCCTCGGAGGGCCGTGTGTCTGCAGGTTTTTGTTTTTTCCTGTAAATTGGTTCCCAGTTCAGACCTAAACAACCAGATGAGGGTAGACCTAACCAATTAGTGACCTAATTAATCAATCAAGTACAAGGTGACAGCGAAAACCTGCAGACACTCGGCCCTCCGTGGATCCGGTTTGACACCTGTGCTCTATAGCTATGTTAGAATGGCCATTGGGGTCTTGGTCACCTCCCTGATCAAGGTCATTTTTACCTGACTAGATGGCCAGGCCTAGGAAGAGAAGTAGTGGTTCAAAACATCTTTGTTTCACAATGTTAGTATTTACTGTGTTCCTGTGATTTTTCAAGTGCTTTCTGAATATTTATGCACATGATTAATACTTTTTTTTGGTTTTCAATAAATTGGCCCAAACTCATAAAACATGTTTTTTATGTGGGGTATTGTGTCTAGATTGATGGCAATAAATATATATTTGATCAATTATTTATTATGTCCACAAAGTGTTGACAAATTGAATAGGTCAGCATACTTTCCAAAGGCACTGTAGTTATAGTGTATTTAAAGAGGGCCTTAAATAGAATTATGAGCATCTGATGCTTTTATCTGGTTGTCTTGTACCCAGTGTACACTCAAATGTGATTGTTTCCAGTACATACTCCTCTGGCCAATGGTGTAGTAGTGGGGCAGTGACTGTGTGAAATTCTGCATAGCTTTCACAGGATAGGAGCCCTTCAGTAGGAGCAGCCTCTGCCAGCCAGGAGAGCCCTGCATTACAGGACACAAAATACATCCAATCAGAGACTCAGGAACCTGTGCTGGGCTTAAATTCCAATAAACTGTCAGGTAAATGAAACAAACATGGATGTTTTGTTTTTAAATGTAAAGCCCCTTAATAACGCAGTGGTGAAATCACTGCCTTGCATTTAGCAGCCTTACAAGACCTGAAGTACTATGGAGGCAGTGTTAAAGACTAACATCAACTGGGTTGAGTTAGTCATCAAATATGGCAAACGTAAATGGGAATGTATAAAAAAAATTTAGACGCAGGATTTTTCTTGCTGTTTTACCCTACACTTTTTGCTGAAATTAAAATTACAATTATTGTATGGTGACATTGGTTATATGTTAGGAAATATTTATTTTTTTAAAAACACTATGTTGTTTGCAAAAGTACTCTATCCCCACATGTATGTGTTTGGTGCGTGTAATCAGAGGCCCAGACACCTGCTGTGTCCGAAATCCTCGGGGCTGCGGAGGTTGCCCCAGAAAGATGCACCATAGCCTCAGAATGGCAGGAGGGAAGCCGAGCGAAGGAGGATACCGCAAACAGCAGCACCGATATTACAATTGGAGAAGTACTGTTTTTTTGTACTGATTCAGCTCTGTAAATTACTGTCTGCCATGGTCATTGGGTTTGAAGGCGTCAAATTATGAATGAGCACATATAAAGAAAAGAGATGAACATCAAACAAGCTTCAAGCCATCATTTTCTGCAAGCACAGTCCTTTCATGATGGGTTTGTGCACCAATGTAATGTGTTTCCTGCGGCCCAGTGTAGTTGTGGGTTCATTTTGGGCTCATTAGTCATTATTCCTCTCTTGGGAGTAATGTGGCATTACTTCTCCTTCTGCTTTTTCTCTTTGTGTGTGTGAGGGTTTGTTTGTGTTTTTGCATGTGTGGGACATAAATGCATGTGCTCGCAGGAAGATGGCTGATTAAGTTGCTTCTGTTTTGTAAGATGTCATTCATATCTGATATTCCATGTTTTACACATTCACATTGTGGGACCAGAGTATTTACATTTTCTTTTTGGGTGGTTTTACATTGAAGATTTATTTTTTCTAATTTGTTATTGAGTTATCCCTGTGTTATGGAGTAGCTGAGGACACTTAGAATAGACTAGTTTGATTTAGTTTAATTTCAAGTTTACTATTGTTATAATGTTCATGAAATGTGGGATATTACATTCAAATCAACTGAATTATTTCAATAAGAAACTCACTGTTTGCTTCAATTAACACACTTGATGATGTGATTACTCTGTCATTAGGATCTTCCCCAAAAGTTAGGTGGTTTTGGGAGTGCCTTTAAATTATCCCAAGATTGGTAGTGTTTGTTGTGCCCTAAAGAGTTTCTTCCCTCCCTATAGGTCAGAAAAGGAAATGTGGGCCCGTTTGAAAGTCTCAAGTTGGAGGTTGTGTTCACCCCCACCATTCCAGGCAAGGCTACGTCATACTTCCAAATCAAGTTCTCTGACCCAATCAGTCAGCCGGTAAGATTACAGCCATAATGTCACTAGCGACAGAACTAATCCTAGGCCAACAGTGTGATTGTTTCAACTTAAAAGCCAGGTTAACACGTCGCATCTTATAGTAATCATTTAGAAGGTCCATGTAGCTCACTTGGTAAAAGGATGGTGCTTGCTTTTCCAGGGCAGTTTAGTTACCTTGGGGGGCCAGTATAAAAATATGTATGCTCTGACTACTGTAAGTCAGTCTGGATAAAAACTGTCAGCTAAATGACTGAAATGTAATGTAAAGTGTGTATAAATATGCAGCTATCTGTGTTACTAGCCATATATTAGTACTTAATTATGTATTCTCCTACTCTCATTGTTAGCTATAATAGAGTAATAATTGGTTGGTTATAATATAATAACAAAAAATAGGGAAATATTTAAGTCATAATTCATTGGAAATAACACGTAATAAAGGTTATTAACTAACAGTATATATATAAACAGTATATTAAATACTAAATAGTGGCTAATATGTGACCCTTTAAACAAAGTCACAAAAAGGTTGGACATTTTTAACCAAAGCCGAAAGACAAGTTTCAACCTACGGTTTGTTTTTACAAATACAAATTTTTTGGTGCAAACTTTTATGATGTCAATAAAATAATATTCAACTAGATTACCGTGGCACCTGTTCTGATTTAGGTCTTGTTTATTTTTCACAGATAGATATTGTAGCTCAAGGGACAGCTGTGTGTGTGCCTGTGTGGGTGGTGAAGCCGTGCATTGACCTGAAGATATGCATGTTCGATCGTCTCTATCAAGACAGCATCATGGTTGAAAGCAGGTGGGTCCTGGAGCGTTTTTAGGATTTAAGACACTGATGCTGCAAATTCATGCATTTTACGATTAGGGACAAACTCCAATGTTAAGTTATTCAGTGTTGGTCAATGTTGGTTCAAATTTCATGAGATTATCTTTAAATCAAGAACTCAACATAAATACAATGCGAGACATGTAGGTAACATGCAACTTTTTAAATTATTGATGGTATTTGGATCAAAATAAACCAGAAATAGGTTGAATTAAAATAGGTTGCACTGTATGTATATCATTTGATTCTGGCCACTGATGTAGTGTATTGTTAATGCCAATCTGATACTGCACTGTATGATATTCAATAACATTAGGAAAGCAGAGATAGGTATTAGGAATAATTTAAACCCACAAAACCTTGGGACTACTGTATCAAGGGAGGTCAAAGGCCTGCAGATAAGCTGGTTTAATATCACAATCTCCTTTGCTTTAGATATAGGTTCGAACAATAGCCAGTTCTTTTTCATTATGAACATGGCAAATCATGATGAGAGTTGCACTGCAGGCAAAAACATTTACAATTGTGTCTCTGCCAGTGGGTTACAGTGCAAGTTTGGATCTGCCATCTGGACATGCATGTGATTATATCATGAGGACAGCAATGACTAGGGGAGTTCCAGCTTAGCAGTCTCCCAAAAGTCAAGAAAAACTGATAATTAGCATCATAACATGTTCAATTGTCATAGCATCATAAACGGTTTGCGATATTATATAATGTAGCTACAGCCTTACAGACGTATGACCAGCCAGTCCCCAATTATGTCAGATTACATTCGTTGAAGGTTTGAGTCAATATATTCACATATATTATCAACAATTTGTCATCCATTTTACAATTTGTAATCCATAACACCAAATCAAATTATGTTCAACTTTTGTGCAACTATATCCAAAACAATGTCCATCAACATTGCTGGGGAGTCAAAGAAGATGATAATGCAGGCCAGCTTTCATCCCTCTTTCTTCCCCTTGCTTATTAATAACATTTCCTCATGCACAACTGACCTCCTCTCACCCAAGGAATGAGGCTTAGTTGATTAATGTCTTTGTTTCTGACACTGCTCCTTTTTCTCCTGAAACAATAGTTTTCTCTGTTGCTGGCAGATTTCTAAAAATAGAGCCTACAGTAACGGGTGCCAAGGCATTTCTGGAGTCTGCTGAGTTTGTTGATATAGGGCACTTTTGGCCAACTATAATAATTTTAGGGCCCCACATTTATATATATTCACAATGAGAACATATATGTATGTTATGGGGCCCTCTGGCAGATGGGGGCCCTAAGCGGCCGCTTATGTTACTTATGACTAGAGCCGGCTCTGGCCAGACCAGTATGTAGTTAGTACATTCCAAATTAGCTTTGGTCAGATTTGATCCAAGAACATTGCTATAGTGCTGTCCTATTCCTATTCATAGCATTAGGAGCCCTGGCACCTCTTGCACTCACCTACCAGGTGACGTCAATTAGGTCTGTGAGGGTTCAGGGCTTTGGGTTTAGAGGGGACATTGGTATTGGGCCCTTAAGGTTTTGTTGTTCATAATGTTGCTGCATATAATTGATGGGAATGACTAGTCTGTGATTTTGCTTAAGATTCCATAATATGTTCTATTTAAAATATACTTCATTGAGTTTATTGCTTTATTTTTGTGATTCAAAAAAATTTGATTAATCCCAATTAATAACAGCAAATTGCCCTGTAGATACTGCCGTTATAGTACTCACGTTTATTTAAGTGACCCAATTTCAGAGGGATTCAACAGATGGTTGTGCCTCCTTTCATAGCTCTGGGGATATAAATGGACCCTGGGAATTCTCTATGCACAGCCAAACACACACACATAAACAGCTTCACACTCAACAGCTGCACTGAATGACACTTTTTCCGCTAATTGGCATTTTTCAGGGGTACCGAGGTGAGAAGTATTGAACCCACATAAATGGTTTTGACAGACACTTTTTGGTTTTGACAGACACATATGGCTTCTTTCCCCCAAAGTTAAGACAGGGTTTTGAAGTTGCTGTCACTGGAGCCAACTTCAAACTGATCTTCCAAGAATTCAGAGATCTATAATCAATTAGGGCCTTTTCAAAAGTCTACTGAACTCATTTTGTGGAGAGAAACATACATATGCAGGGTTCTCTATGTACTATAGTTCTGAATATATAGCTCGTGGGAAAAGGATGACACCTTTAAACTAACAATCTATCTCTGGAACACTTCAGTTCTAAAATGATTCATACTATGGATGTCTGTTCTTTAGCCATCCCAGTGTTTTCTACCAGTTATGGTTTTGAACTAACATCCATCACTCTTGACTATATCCTAAAATGACCTAATATGATTATTACACAGCTATTCAGTTCTTAACCAGTTCAGGGTTAGTGACTATGCCCGTCACTGCTGGATGATTAATGATTATACAGTTATCACACCCCTTATATTGTTTAAGGCTTAATCATTTTACCATTATTGATTAAACGTAGCAAGTGTATATACATTGTTGTCTGGTTTATGTAAAGCTGTTTGACTAGTCTGCTCACAGAAATGTTAATGTTTGCGAGAGACCTGAGTTTTATTGAAGGCCAGTTCATCAGACAAACTTCACATATTTAATGCTTTCTTTGAGGCAAACAGCACTGAGCCATCCAACAGGGATCTTGATGCTCCGGACATCTTGGTGCTTTCGCTTTTCGCTTCATTCTGCCAATGATGGGCTTTTGGCCATCCCGTCCCATCTGCCCAGTCAAAACTTTAATGTGTCCTTGCATCTCCATGTTGGAACCAGTTTCCCCTTGAGGCTAGGATAGCAGAGTCTGCCCATTTTCAGAAAAACAACTGAGACCCTACATCTTTTGAGTTAGCAGGCCTAATGAACAAAAACAGGACACCACCTAACAAAGTTATTTTCTGTTGTATTTCAGAGCGAGCATTGCTCTTCGGCTGACTTTAGAGGTGTGTCCAGAGCTAAGGAACCACATGGAGATCCTTCCTAAGACAGGCTACGTCCAGGCCAGGTCCAGCTTCAAAGCTCAGCTTAAGTTCCTGCCTAGGTAACCTGCTGATTTTGTACATTTGCCCACTGACATGATCAGTCTATCATTTTATTGGTAGGTCTTTTCGAACAGTGACAGAATAAACCAAAAAAATCCACACATTTCAAATAAGTTATGAATTGATTTGCATTTTGGATTTGCACTGTAGGGCTGACCACAGGGCTGACCACAGGGCTGACCACAGGGCTGACCACAGG